>JBBDGP010004920.1:312500-362345 GCA_037952835.1 Lithobates septentrionalis
ATGCTTTGATTGTCACACTTGATGTTTTATTTAAAGGACATGTTCACTTTAGTAACCTGTTACATGTTACACCCATATATCAGGGTGTAACATGTTACTAAAGCACATGCCGGCACCTCGATCCGATCCCCCATTGTGATAGTCGTCGGGAGATCTTCTCTCCCCCCCCCCCCCGGTCACAAATAAAATACAGCACGGGCAAATGGGGCTTCACCTACACAGCGAGGGTGTGAATGAATGTATTACACTGTGGCAGACGACTTGTAGCTCTCAATGAACTGCAAGGGAGCTATTGAGCGCTCTTCGTTTATTGATCTTCCTGGACTTCAGTTGCTGCCTGTCTGTGCAAGGGGTACAGGCAGACAGCTGTACTGAGAGTCTGCGGGAGCCTGACATTGCACCCATAATCTGCTGATCGGGGTGCAATGCTTTACAGACTCTTAAAATTTTTTTAAATAAATGCACATTTTTTAACCTGCCAAAGTGCATTTATTGTTTGTTTGGTTTTTTTTTGTTTTTTTTAAAGGGTTTTGTGGCGCTGCAATTTTTATCTTTTGTGTTTTCTAAGGGATATACGTAATTTGATATAGTAAATGTAAATGTTGCTGAGTTTAAGCCAGATGGTGGATCTAAAAAAAAATACATAAGTGTCTTTTTATGTGTTCTTTGGTAGTGGAGAAGGATGGAAACCATCATACTAAGCAGACGCACTTCAACAACCTGTACAGCATGGTGCATTACTGCGAGAATGTCCTGGAATGTCGCCGATGCAGCTTCTTGCTTACTTTGGAGAGACGACATTTAACACTAAATTCTGCAAAGAGAATCCTCGAGTGGCGTGTGACAACTGTTGCAGGACAACGGTGAGACAATACAACAGATTTTCTACAGCAGATTTGTATTATCTGTGGAACAGGCCAGCTTAGCTGCTGCTAGAATGTGCAACTAACACCGGGTACACACTGTCCGAAAATCAGCCGGTTCAGCAGGAATCGGCTGACATTCGGTGGGCGTGTACAGCAGCATGTCTAACAAACAGCTTTTGATGGAGGGGCATGTTGGAAAATCTGCATGCGATCAACGCTTGCTGCCAATGGGGGGGGGGGGGGGGGGTTTGGGAGTCCCCTTTTCGGAATAAAAAGGCACAGCATGGAGATCGTTGCATCAACATTGCGTGTGTTTTTGTATGGCGATCTGTCAGGTTTTTTTTTCATTCAGCCCACTGGGTTGAAAAAATAAATAAAGCGAGCTGTGTGTACCAGGCTGTAGGCTTTGTACATGCGCCCTTATTTTTCCACTTGCAGTGTAGTTGATGTTGTTTTAGTAGATCACCGCGCAACGGGAGAAATAGATCACATTGGCCAACATTGATATCTCCAGTATACATTATTATTATTATTATACAGGATTTATAAAGTGCCAACAGTTTGCGCAGCGCTTAACAAAATGAGGGCAGACATTACAGTTACATTACAATTTGGTACAAGACGAATCAGAGGGCCCTGCTCATTAGAGCTTACAATCTAAAAATGAAGGGTCAACTGATACAAAAGGTAATAGCTGTGGGGGATGAGTTGATGGAGAAAGTAAAACAGTGTATTAGAAGCAGGATAGGCTTCTTTAAAAAGAAGGGTTTTCAGGGATCGTGTAAAGATGGATAGATTAGGGGACAGTCGGACAGATTTGGGGTAGGGAGTTCCAATGAATGGGAGAAGCTCTGGAGAAATCCTGGAGACGAGCATGGGAGGAGGTGACAAGGAGCTAGAGAGCTGGAGGTCTTGGGAGGACTGAAGAGTGCGGCTTGGTTGGTATTTGGGGACTAGGTCAGTGATTTAGCTGGGGGCAGAGTTGTGGACGGCTTTGTAAATTATTGTTAGTACTTCGAATTTTATTCGTTGGATGAGTGGAAGGCCAGTGGAGGGATTGGGAGAGAGGGGTGGAGGACACTGAATGGTTGGTAAGGTGGATGAGTCTTGCAGCGGCATTCATGATGGGCTGAAGAGGAGATAGTCTATGTAAAGGTAATCCAATGAGGAGGGAGTTTCAGTAGTCGAGGCGAGAGATGACCAGGGAGTGAATTAGAAGCTTGGTGGTGTCATTGGTTAAAAAGGGGCGTATTCTAGAGATGTTGCGGAGGTTGAGGCGGCATGATTTGGACAGGGATTGGATGTGGGCCTGAAAGGACAGTTCAGAGTCTAGGGTTACCCCTAGCACCCTGGCATGTGGGGACGGACTGATAGTTGTGCCATTGATCTGGGCAGAAGTCAGGGGAGGGGTCACTGGGGGGGAATATTATGAGCTCGGTTTTAGATAGATTCAGTTTTGAGGAAGTGGTGTGACATCCAGGCTGATATGTCTGTTAGTAAATCAGTGATGTGTGAGGAGACTGATGGGGTGAGCTGAGGGGTAGAGAGATAGATTTGGGTGTCATCGGCATATAAATGGTAGTGGAAGCCATGGGAGGCTATCAGCTGACCCAGGGAGGACGTGTAGATCGAGAATAGTAGAGGTCCAGGGACAGAACCTTGGGGGACCCCAACGGTAAGAGGAGTTGGAGAGGAGGAAGTGGAGTTGAAGTGACACTGAAGGTGCGATGAGATAGGTAAGATTCGACCCAACGGAAAGCGCAGCCATGGAGACCAAGCAAATTTTAGTTTTTTTGAGGAGGGGGTGGGCAGCTGTATCAAAGGCAGCAGAGAGGTCTAATGCCCTGTACACACGAGCGGAATGTCTGACAGAAATAGTCCGACAGAAGCTTTTCATCGGACATTCCGATCGTGTGTAGGCCTCATCGGACTTTTTTTTTTTCAAAAAATCTGACTAACCTAGAAATAGAACATGTTCTAAATCTTTCCGACTGACCCAATTCCTATCGGGAAAACCGCTCGTCTGTATGCTGGTCCGA
The DNA here is from genome assembly GCA_037952835.1 of Lithobates septentrionalis. Taxonomy (NCBI): domain Eukaryota; kingdom Metazoa; phylum Chordata; class Amphibia; order Anura; family Ranidae; genus Lithobates; species Lithobates septentrionalis. The sequence continues at coordinate 315,406 of JBBDGP010004920.1, forward strand.
TGGACCAAAAACGACGCATGCTCTGAAGCAAGTACGAGACGGAAGCTACTGGCTATTCAATTTCCTTTTTTTAGTCCCGTTGTACGTCACCGCATTCTGGACGATCAGACTTTGGGTTGACCGTGTGTAGGCAAGACCGCTTGAATGGAATTCCGTCGGAGAAACCGTCTGAGTTTATTACGAAGGCTAATTCAGTTGTGTTTACTCAGCATAAGAGTGCGGAATAATGGTTTTGGCTGTTAGTAAGTCGTCTGTGAGTTTTAGGAGAGCAGTTTCTTTGGAATGCTGTGGACGAAATCCAGACTGAAGGGGATCAAGAAGGTTGTTCTCAATGAGGTGGTCGCTCAGTCGGTTGTAGACTAAACGTTCAAGGAGTTTGGAGGCAAAAGGGAGTAAGGAGATGGGTCTTAGGCTGTCAAGATTGGTGGGGTCCAGTGAGGCCTTTTTTGGTATGGGAGTAACCAGTGCATGTTTTCAGAGAGTTGGGGAAGAGGCCAGTAGAGAGGAGAAACATGGGAAAGATATTTTGGATGCTGTAGGAGAAAAAGAAGAAATGCCCCTTGGAGTGTCTTCTGATATCTCCTGTTTTTTCAAGAGATCTGTTGCTGTATAATATGATTAGTGGTGCTCAGTTTCTACCACTGGGTTGGGGTTGACTTGGTGCCAGTGCAGATCACATTAACCCTTTCGCTTCCAGAGCTGTTTTTGTGTATTATTATTTTTTGCACACATTTAACCACTTTAAGCTCTAGAAGATTTTATCCTCTTCCTGACCAGGGTATTTTTTGCAGTTCGGCACGGCGCTACTTAAACTGGCAATTGTGCAGTCATGCAACGCTGTACCCAAACATAATTTTGTTTCATTTTTTATTTTTTTTTCACACAAATAGAAAAATAGAACTTTCTTTTGTTTTTCCAAAAAATGACAGCTTCAAAAAACTTGCCATGCCTCTTTCTAAATACCGTTGGACTGACTACTTTCCAAAAAGGGGTTATTTGGGTGGTATTCGTACTATCCTGACATTTTTGGGCCTCAAGAAATTAGATTGGTCGCCAGTACATCAGGATTGATCAATTATCAGATATATATATATATATATATATATATATATATATATATATATATATATATCTATCCCATAGTTCTTGGACTCTATGAGCTTCCTACAGACTACATAATATTCACTGATTTGGGTTATGTTCACCAAAGAAATGTAGCAATTACACTTTGTCCTAAATTCACGAAGAATGATTATTTATTTGCAAAATTTTAAAACGCAAAGAAAAACGTGTTTTTTTTGGGGTTTTTTTTTTTTGTTTTTTGTTCAACATTTTTGGTCATTTTTTGTTTAACTCCTTCAGATCCGCGCTATAGCTGAATGACGGCTACAGCGTGCATCTGCTTTTCCGGTAGGGCGTCAATAGACGTCCTCCCCTTTGCAAGCTGGCCGCTCCCCCCTGCGGGGCGTGCGCAGCGCGTGCTGTGATCAGCCGAGTCAATGAGACTCGGGGTGATCACAGATCCAAGTAAGGGGTCGATCCCGACCCCTTACCACGTGATCAGCTGTCAGCCAATGACAGTTAAATTTTTGGTTTAAAGTGGAGTTCCACCCTCTTTTTCATGTCCTCTGCATTCAATGCTTCTTTGTCCCCTTAATCACATTTGGCATTTTTTTTTTTTTTTTTTTTTTTTTTTTTAAATCAGTTTTATTGTTCATCTTGTTTCCACTTCCTGGTTGCGGCCGCGGCCGCCCCCGTTCGCTATGCATCCTGGGAGATGTTTTTTTATCAATCCCAGGAGGCAACAGGCCGCTGGGCCGTAGTATCGCGTTATTTCCAAACCGGAAATGACGCGATGTAGGACAGCGGCGGCGGCCGGCGCCATTTTAAATAAGGGCAAAGTGGATTTGTTTTGCCCTGTGTTACTAGAGCGGTATGTGCTGGGGGAGATGTGCTGTGCTGGGGGTGATGTGCTGTGCTGGGGGTGATGTGCTGTGCTGGGGGTGATGTGCTGTGCTGGGGGTGATGTGCTTTGCTGGGGGTGATGTGCTTTGCTGGGGGTGATGTGCTGTGCTGGGGGAGATGTGCTGTGCTGGGGGAGATGTGCTGTGCTGGGGGAGATGTGCTGTGGGAGATGTGCTCTGCTGTGGGAGATGTGCTCTGCTGTGGGAGATGTGCTCTGCTGTGGGAGATGTGCTCTGCTGTGGGAGATGTGCTCTGCTGTGGGAGATGTGCTCTGCTGGGGGAGCTCTGATGTGGGAGATGTGCTCTGCTGGGGGAGATGTGATGTGGGAGATGTGCTCTGCTGGGGGAGATGTGCTCTGCTGGGGGAGATGTGATGTGGGAGATGTGCTCTGCTGGGAGTGATGTGATGTGCTGGGGGAGATGTGATGTGCTGGGGGAGATGTGATGTGCTGGGGGAGATGTGATGTGCTGGGGGAGATGTGATGTGCTGGGGGAGATGTGATGTGCTGGGGGAGATGTGATGTGCTGGGGGAGATGTGATGTGCTGGGGGAGATGTGATGTGCTGGGGGAGATGTGATGTGCTGGGGGAGATGTGATGTGCTGGGGGAGATGTGATGTGCTGGGGGAGATGTGATGTGCTGGGGGAGATGTGATGTGCTGGGGGAGATGTGATGTGCTGGGGGAGATGTGATGTGCTGGGGGAGATGTGATGTGCTGGGGGAGATGTGATGTGCTGGGGGAGATGTGCTGTGCGTGATGTGCTGGGGGTGATGTGCTGTGCTGGGGGTGATGTGCTGTGCTGGGGGTGATGTGCTGTGCTGGGGGTGATGTGCTGTGCTGGGGGTGATGTGATGTGCTGGGGGAGATGTGATGTGCTGGGGGTGATGTGATGTGCTGGGGGAGATGTGATGTGCTGGGGGAGATGTGATGTGCTGGGGGAGATGTGATGTGCTGGGGGAGATGTGATGTGCTGGGGGAGATGTGCTGTGCGTGATGTGCTGGGGGTGATGTGCTGTGCTGGGGGTGATGTGCTGTGCTGGGGGTGATGTGCTGTGCTGGGGGTGATGTGCTGTGCTGGGGGTGATGTGCTGTGCTGGGGGTGATGTGCTGTGCTGGGGGTGATGTGATGTGCTGGGGGTGATGTGATGTGCTGGGGGTGATGTGATGTGCTGGGGGAGATGTGATGTGCTGGGGGAGATGTGCTGTGCTGGGGGTGATGTGCTGTGCTGGGGGTGATGTGCTGTGCTGGGGGTGATGTGCTGTGCTGGGGGTGATGTGCTGTGCTGGGGGTGATGTGCTGTGCTGGGGGTGATGTGCTGTGCTGGGGGTGATGTGCTGTGCTGGGGGTGATGTGCTGTGCTGGGGGTGATGTGCTGTGCTGGGGGTGATGTGCTGTGCTGGGGGTGATGTGCTGTGCTGGGGGAGATGTGATGTGCTGGGGGAGATGTGATGTGCTGGGGGAGATGTGATGTGCTGGGGGAGATGTGATGTGCTGGGGGAGATGTGATGTGCTGGGGGAGATGTGATGTGCTGGGGGAGATGTGATGTGCTGGGGGAGATGTGCTGTGCTGGGGGAGATGTGCTGGGGGAGATGTGATGTGCTGGGGGAGATGTGCTGGGGGAGATGTGATGTGCTGGGGGAGATGTGATGTGCTGGGGGAGATGTGATGTGCTGGGGGAGATGTGATGTGCTGGGGGTGATGTGCTGTGCTGGGGGTGATGTGCTGTGCTGGGGGTGATGTGCTGTGCTGGGGGTGATGTGCTGTGCTGGGGGTGATGTGATGTGCTGGGGGAGATGTGATGTGCTGGGGGAGATGTGATGTGCTGGGGGAGATGTGATGTGCTGGGGGAGATGTGATGTGCTGGGGGAGATGTGCTGGGGGAGATGTGATGTGCTGGAAAGCATGTGGCGGAAAGCACTGTGCTCAGAGCCCACCCACTTGTGTGACATTAGCAAATTTAAAATCGCTATTGTGACACTGATTTCCTCCTGGTCAATCATGCGAAAAGGGTCCTGAGACACAATTGGGTGGGAGTCCTACCTAAGACCCGATTGGCCATGATGAGAAGCAAACGCCGGGACTTGGGGGAGATGCAGGGGTAAGCCACCGTAGCCGTAGCATGGATGGGGTAAGTGCAGGACTAGCAGGCAGCCAATGGGCGAGCAAAGTGGCGATCGAACAATGGTGTGTGGGTGGAGTGAGTTTGCTAGGTTTTCAGACCACCCCACCCCCCAAAATAAATTTAAGCAAAAGCCACCAATGTACATAAATGACGCTCTGTGAATATTTACTCAATTTTAACACTATTATCTATATAACATAGAGAAAGTTGTTTGTGCAAATAGTTGTAAATAAGCAGTTTCTGTAAAACTCCCACCATCCCATCTAAGGCTCCATTCACACTAGCGCGTTTTTTGATGCATTTTGCATTTTGCAGAAATGCACGGGAATTTTTTAACATGGGTTCCTATGGAACATGTTCACATCAATGCTTTTTTGTTTCTCTGCATTTTTGGAAAGGGTCAGGGACTTTTTTTCATGCAAAATGCAGCGTTTTGCATGTAATAGAATTCAATGGACAAGCATCAAAAACGCAAGTGCACCGTTTTTGCAGCGTTTTTGATGCGTTTTTTTTTTTAAGACTGTAAAAAAAAAAAACTGTAAAAAAAAAAAAAAAAACGAAAAACGCAAATCTCGGCAAAATCGCGGCAAAAACGCTGCTCAAGAACGTGGCAAGCATGAAAAAAAACCTCCAAAAACGCTCAAAAGCAACATGCATAGGTGTGAATCGAGCCTTACACCATAACACATGCCCCATTTTCTACATAAATATGCTCAGTTTGAACGTCATAAAGTCATCTTCAATACATCTAGATGCATAAATTAATTTTGTTACTGAGATTATTATTATTTTTTTAAATTAAAAGCTGTACAGAATAAAGTAGACGTTGGGTGTAGATTTTATATATATATATATATATATATATATATATATATATATATATATATATATATATATATATATATATATATACACATATATACACACACACACACACACAAATATATATATATATATATATATATATATATATATACACATACATAACGAGGTACATATATAACAAGATATATATATATATATATACACACATAACAAGGTACATATATAACAAGAGATTTTATTTTATATATATATATATATATATATATATATATATATATATATATATATATATATATATATATATATATATATATATATATATATATATATATATATATATACACGCGCACACACACATATTTACACACACACATACATAACAAGATACATATATAACAAGATATACATCTCTTGTTAAAATGATTAAGTTTATAATTAATTTATTTTTAAACCTCTTACCTTTTGCTGCTGATTTCTGTATTTCTTGTACATGCAGTATATTTCCAGGTTCCTGGAGGGAGGAGGGGAGGAGAGGTTTGCGTAGCTAAGGGGCGGCAACTTCCTTTGTAACTGTCGTTGCTATGGAAACCTAACTTGAAACCTATTACACTGCTTGAGCAGCACTGAGCATGTGCGAGATTTGCAAGGCTGAGATCCAGGAAGAGATACAGTCTGGCTTCAGATGCCCACACCTAAGATGGCCACGGCCTGCTGCTAGTTTATAAAGTTACAATATGATATATTTACCTAACAAAACTGAGCTTTTTTTACAGACTAACTTTACTAGAATATATTAAGCTTATGTATTATAGGGTTATTTTTATTTAAAAAGTAAAATTTTGGCCGGAATACCACTTTAAGGTCTGTAGTTGATCTTGTGTGAGGGAAGGCATGTCCAGGTGTTGTAGAAAAGAGTTGATTGCGTCAGTGCTAGGTTGTATAGTGTTTGTATCGTCTTTTAAGTTGTATAATGTACTGTAATAGTGACTAAAAGTGTCCGCTATATCCTGAGGATGGTAGAGTTTATGTTTAGTAGTAGGGTGCAAAATATAAGGGATCTTTGATTTATGTCTGAGGCCTTTCAATCTGTATGCTAAGGTTTTGCCAGCTTTGTTTCCTGTAGCGTAATATGACATTTTAAGCTTTTTTGATGATCTTTCAAAACTCTCAAGCAGTAGTAATCTTAGGTCATTACGTAGTTGTGTAAGTTGTTGGGATAATATGGGGGATGTGTTTTGTTTGTTCCTAGTTTCAAGCAAGAATATGTTGTCTGTTAGTTCTTTTACTCGTTGTTGCTGCTGCCTCTTAGCTCTTGCCCCTAATTGTATGAAAATATCACGTATATATGCCTTATGAGAGTTCCACAGTATAAACTGATCCTGCACCGAGGACTCCTTGACACTGAAGAACTCTTTCAGATGCTGGTTTATAGCATTTTTTGAGTCTGGTTGTTGCATTAAATAGGTGTTGGATCTCCACATGTTCGGTACGTTGCAGTTTGAGTCATCTTTTATGGATATAGTGATGGACGCGTGGTCAGACCACGTGATGGTATTTATTGTTGTAGATGTCGTTTGGGCTAAGGTGTTTCGATCCACAAGAAAAAGGTCAATTCGGGAATATACTCTATGTGGAGAGGAAAAAAAGGTGTAGTCTCTTTCACCGGCATGCAAGCACCTCCAAGCGTCATATAGGTCTTGTGCGTGTAATGTGGCCAGGAGAGACATACCCGGGCGTCAATGCTAGATGAAGAGTCTAGATTCGTATCAGGGATTGTATTGAAGTCTCCACAGACTATTAATCTTCCTTTTTGGTGGGCTTTGATCTTTCGTAGAAGTTTATGGAGGAAGAGTAGCTGGTGTTGGTTGGGCGCATACACATTAACAATAGTGTATGTGATGGAGTTGAGGTCGCATATCAAGATTAGGTATCTACCCCCAGGGTCTTTGATTGTTTCATGGACTGAAAATGCTACTGTGTCCCGAATAGCTGTGAGGACTCCTTTTGTTTTATTTTGAGCGTTGGCAGTAAAGATGTACGGGAAGTTCCTGTGGGTGCAAAAAGGGGTAGCCGCTGTGGAAAAGTGCGTTTCCTGCACGCAGATAATGTCAGATTTATTGGAAAGAGCCTCTTTCCACATTGACCTCCTCTTAGCGGGGTGGTTAAGGCCTTTCGCATTAATAGATAGGAGTTTTATGCCCATACTTGAGGGATTTGTGTGTTATCTGGAGTATTGTGATAAGTATTCATTTTTGAGGCAATGTTGCCCTCTTGTGGCGTTTTCAGGTATAGCAAGGAATAGGCACTATATGGCAAATTAGAGTTTGGATTGTACTCACTTTTGGATGGCCGTGTAATGGTGGATTCCAGTTGGAAATGGGTTGTGAGGAAAGTTCCATCTTCGTAACTTTTTGTTGAAGTAAGGCATGACTGTTGCGATGCTTGCACGCGTTCTGGCTGCTGCATTTTTAGAGAAAACAGAAAAAAGAAAAAGGAACAAAAGGAAATAAACATAAAATGAAAAGGCACTGTGTTCGTCAAACTTGTGTGGGGTCGGCATTTTCAAGGACCGAGCCCAAACCTGAAAACACAAACGTTAAGGTACAGCTTGGTGCTGTTCAAGTAGGTGGGGGAAATAGTTCAAGCCTGAGAGCTCTTAGACAGATTTCCAGGGATTGGTAACCATCCTGAGTCAGGAGTGTGATTTTGCGTTTTTTGTAGTGACCGTCTTCCACGCAGGTTCCACTGATCTGGGCGGTTTAGCCGAGGTCGTCTCCTGTTCTGGTATTATTTTCCACTCCTTTTAGAAGGGAGAGGCCTCTCTCTAGCGAATTCACCACGTGAGTGCGTCCATCTTTAGTAACCGTGAGTTTGGTAGGGTATCCCCATCTATATGTGATATGATGATTTCTCAATGCTTTGGTGATGGTGTTTAAATTTTTCCTCTTTTGCAAGGTGTATTGAGAAAGATCAGCATAAAACTGTAGATGTTGAAACTGCGCGGGGATTTGATCTTTCTGGCGCATGATCAACATCAGTTGCTCTTTGGCATGATAAAAATGTAGGCGCAGAATCACATCTCTGGGGATGTGCTCTGACAGGTATGTCGGTTTTGGCAGGCGATGTATTCTGTCAATGGTGATCTCCAGGTCTGATAGATCAGGTAGGAGAGATTTAAACATTGAAGTGGCATAGGATCTTAAGTCAGCTTGCAGGACTGTTTCAGGGATCCCCCTGATTTTCAAGTTGTTCCTCCTATTGCGGTCTTCGATGTCTGTCTGCGATTTTATCTTTTAACCAATCTGTGTCTCCTTCCCTTTCCTCATGTGAGTCCACTAAGTCGTTAATGGTGACGGCATATTCTCCCATCTTTTGCTCTATGCGCTCAACCCGTGTTTCTACAGCTTGAAGATTAGTATTAAACTTGTGCATACACTTCATCATATCTGATTGTAGTGAGCTTCTCAGTGATAAGAGCATATCTTTCAGCACTGTGTCTATCACTGGTTGATGCATGGTAGGAAAGGTCTCTATGGAGTCAGGGAGCTCACGTGTGTCATCCCCTGAGTCCAGGCCTGGACTTGCCGCACCAAGGGATCCCTCTCCATCCAGTCTAAACTTCGCCTTAGCAGGGCTACCCGTTGGCGGGGAGGGAGAGTATGGGTGTGGGCTGTCTGAAGGAGGTCTATTTTGCCTGTGGCTGTTCTGTGTGCTCAGATGGCCGGCGGGGATGTTTGCTGGGGTAGAGGATGACCCGGCGCCATCTTGCCTACCTTCATGTTGCTTCATGCTATAGAAGTCCGTCAGGCGCTGTGGCTTCCTTTGTTCTTTTCTTTTCCTGGACATCCTCTCTGCCTTGTCCCAGGGTGAATCGCCAGCTGTGGAGCGCAAAAACGGGACCCGATGGCGTGTTTTGAGCCGCTATTTCCCTGAATATCACCGGAGCTCCGGTCTTATGCTGCCATCTAGCTCAAGCGCAGGCCACGCCCCCACAATTAAACATCCTTAATTTCATATTTTACAATAATTACGCAGGATTATCATATTAAACATTAATAAGAGACCAATTGGTAACATCGTTCTTTTGCAAAATGTATTAACAAAATATAAAACGGTTTTGTATATTTTTTTTTTTTTTTTTTTTTTTTTTTTTTAATTCAGTCTTTTTTTATTTTTTTTTTTAACAAAAAATAAAAAACCCAGAGGTGATCAAAAGAAAGCTCTATTTGTGGGGGAAAAAATTATAAAAATTTAATTTTGGGTACAGTGTTGTATGACCGCGCAATTGTCCTTTAAATAGTGACAGCGCTAAAAGCTGAAAATTGGTCTGGGCAGGAGGGGGGTTTAGGTGCCCGGTAAGCAAGTGGTTAATTTGCAAAAAAATAAAAAACAACCCAGTGGTGAATAAATACCACCAAAAGAAAGCTTGACCTGCGCAATTGTCATTCAAAGTTGCGACAGCGCTGAAAGCTGAAAATTGGCCTGGGCAGAAGGGGGGTAAAAGTGCCTGGGATTGAAGTGGTTAACATGCAGGATTTAGAAAAGGCTATAAGAGTGGGTTATGGAGCGATGGAATTAGTAATATAGTAATATAAGTAATTAGTAATATAAATGGCGAATAAAAGTCATACGGCTATAATATTACTCTTTCCCTGTATTCTATTCCAGCAATACAAATCTAGAGATGTGACCGAAGAGGTGAAGAGTTTAGTAAGATTTGTCCAAGAACATTGCTCTTCTGGCCGTGGGAGAGGAAATAGTAACCGCCTAACACTCAATATGATGGTGGATATATTTCTGGGTAAGCAATGTGACTCGCAGTCTCTGTGTGTCCCATAAAATATAAAAAATAAATAAAATCCCCCATGGGCTGTACACATTTCTTTACTTACAGGCAGCAAATCTGGGAAGATCCAGACTGGTATATTTGGAAAGGGAGCAGCTTATTCCCGGCACAATGCAGAACGATTATTCCGAAAACTGGTTCTGGACAGAATCTTAGATGAAGAGCTGTATATTACAGCCAATGACCAGGCCGTGGCCTATATGAAGACTGGAGAGAGGGCTCAAGCTGTGTTGAACGGGTTCACAAAGGTATGGTGTCCAATACAGTTCCTATACATTTCATCAGTGTCTCTCTTTTGTTGGTGCACCCCAGTCTAAGGGCTTGTTCACATGAGAGGTTGGGGTTTTTACACCATCCACCCCCCCTCCCCCCACCAACTGCTTTTCCTTTAGATGCAGTGGCTGGGGGTCGTTCATGTGCTGCAGCCACAGCAGGAATTACCCCCCTGTTGTGTTCAGTGGGCACTACCACCTGCCGTAAGGAATCCCTTCAGGTGAATGGGGGCTGCGCTGCAACTGCCCGCAACTGCCTACATTGCATTGCATTGTATTTAGGGGGTTAAAACAGGCGGAGATGAGGCTACATATCGCCTCCTCACTGCTGGTCAGATCCCTTCTGAAAAGCAATCTGAGTGTGGACTGTTTTTCAGCGGAGCGGCAGTCCTTGCCACTAGTGTTGTACGAGCCCTAAAAAAAAGCAGTCCTGCTAGCTTACAAAAGCAGTTCTGATTGTACAGGATTAGGAGTCAGGATTAGAAGGGATGTATACCTACTCATCACCCTGTCGACCGAGGGAAAATATCTCATTATTTTTACGTTTAATACCGGGGTTGGAGCTGCAGCTAGATGCCATAACCCCTGTATCTTTTTTTTTTTCCCTCAGGCGCCAGTCTTTCTGATAAAAGTGGTCCGAGTGGCACATTCGTCGCTGGATCACTTTTAGAAGCAGTGGGAGGGGTCGCCCCCCTGCCACTTTCTGGTGGTTCCCGGGCTTACCTGACCAATCGGTAGCTCCGGGAACTAATCCGGCGTTTGGCTGTTCATGGAGATGAGTGAAGGAAAGATGGCTTCCACTCATCTTTATGGCCTGGGAGGACCAGAGCGACGTCATGACGTCCCTTACGATGCCGATCTGATATAAACAAGGCTTGCTTTTTTTTTTTTTTTTTTAAGCAAAAGATCAAACAAAACTTTATTTATTTATTTTTTTAAATGTATCTTTTGCTTTTAGTATCAAATAAGTATCAAAAAGCAAAAGTTGTTAACAAACCATAGATCAAAACATCATCAATACATCAATATATCATCTTTTGCTTTTAAGGGTAGAGGAGAGATTTTGCAGTCTTTTAGACCCCAGATCTCGGCATAAAAAGGACCTGCCATGCTGTATTGGTATCGCAAGGGATGTTTACATCAATAAAAGTGATACAAAAAAAAAAAAATGTTAAAGGGACAATGGGAAAAAAAAAAAAATTATTTCATTGAAGAATAGGTTTGTTTTTTTTTAATTGCATTTGAAAAACCGCTGCGCAAAAACAATGTGACAAAAATTGCAACGACTGCCATTGTATTCTCTAGGCTATCTGCTTAAAAATTATATATATATATATGTATGTGTGTATGTGTGTGTGTATGTATATGTATATGTGTATATATATATATATATATATATATATATATATATATATATATATATATATATATATATATATATATATATATATATAAAGAATTGTTTGGGGGTTCTAAGTAATGTTCTCGCAAAAAATACTGATGTTTTACTTGTAAACAAGGGCCAGAAAAAGGCCTGGTCCTTAAAGAGGAAGTAAACCCCGATGGGTTTTGTTCCCCGCAAGGCCTGCAAATTAAAAGCATAATGGGCTAGTATGCATCGCATACTAGCCCATTATATGACACTTCCCTGCAAACAAAGCCCGCGCTGTCCCCTGTGCAGGCCGCGTCCGTCTTCGCCCCTCTTCCTTCTGGGGCCACGGACTCTGACTGTGTGACTGGCCAGAGCCCTGTGACGTCACTCACAGCACGCGCTGGGGGGAAGAAACGGCACGGCGGTCCGTTTCTTCACAGCACATGCGGCGATGACGACGTCGGCGCACTGCAAGTGAAATATTTCCACTACCTATAGGTAAGCTTTATTCTAGGCTTGCCTATAGATAAAAGTAAGACAAAAGGGTTTACAACCACTCTTAAGTGGATGCAGCTTTTCTGTACCTGGCTGATTCAGACACAACCTCTGCCTGGCTGACTTTCGCTTTCAAATTTATGTTATGCTTCCGCACTGCTGGGTGAACTGTACTGCACTGTAGAGCGGGTAAGAACTCGGGAACACCCCCCCCCCCACCCCCCCAATATATTGCTCTGCACATTACTGTTGGCTCCCTATATGCTAACATACAGTTCAAATCTCTGCCGGTCTCAGCCCTGGATTGCAGCCTTTTATCCACCAGGATGCTGCGGAACCCCCAGCTGAGAGAGGCAGCAATAAATCCTAGAATAATCAAGTCTGAACAAGATAAAGATTACATGGTGATGATTTTGATGCAGACTGTGTACTTGTCCCTACCAGGTGGAGTTCCAGGACACAGAGAATGCCAGCAGTCTCCGGAAGCATAAGGCGTCTGTTTTGGGAGCTACGTCCAAGAGGGAGGAGATGGTTAAGAAATGCCAGGCTGAGCTGACCGACCTCTGCAAACGTCTGGGCAAAATCTTTGGTGTACATTACTTCAATATATTCAACACAGCGACTATAAGGAGGATAGCAGGTAAACGTCTATAAATGAGTTCTACAGAAGAAAACACACCAAGGGGGGGAGATTTACTAAATCTGAAGAGTGCAAAATCTGGTGCAGCTGTGCATGGCAGCCAATCGTATTGGAGGCGGGTTTAAAATCGTGTGAATTCAGCTGAACTCGCACGATTTCAAACCCGCATTTTAGTGAGAGGTTCGGGGGGGGGGGGGGGCGCAAAGGGGCGATTTGAAAGACATCTGTATGGGGTTCATGCACGGATGTCTATTGGAATCGCCCCCGAAGTCGCCAAAAATAGTGCAAAAATTACTTTTCAAAATCGGTGCGGCGCCGCAACGTTTTGGACAGTGCTGCTGCCGGAAATAGGCTGTGATTTGGCTTTCGATTTGACCTGTCAAATCACCCCCATGTGAATGGAAGTTAGAAGCTGATTGGCTACCATGCACAACTGTACCGGATTCTGTGTGCTCCAGTTTTAGTACATCTCCCCCTAGTCTGAGAAGACCTAGGATATGGTTTGTGTTTAAACACTTGACCTCTGGAAGATTCACCCCCCCCCCCCTTCATGACCAGGCCATTTTTTGCAATACGGCACTGTTATTTTAAAGTGGTTGTAAACCCTTACAGACCACTTTGACCTACAGGTAAGCCTAAATTAAGACTTACCTGTAGGTCCAAGAAATAGAAATATTAGGAGATATTTGCAAAAAGACGGGCACCGCGCCATAGACAGCGGCGCGCAGATGCACTGAGCATGCCGCTGCTAACGGCGATGTGCCCTTAGTGGCGGCTCCAGTGCGCATGCCCGGGAGTGACGTCATCGTGGCTCCGGCCAATCACAGCGCTGGAGCCACGATACCCGGAAAGAAGATGGACGCTCTGTAGCAGAGGGGACAACGGTGACATCGCAGGCTCCTGTGTCAGGTAAGTGACACATAGTAGCGATGCATAATAGCCCATTATGCTTTACCTTTGCTGGGAAAAAAGAGGAAGTAAACCCCCCCCCCCCACAAATGGAGCTTTCTTTTGGTGGTAGTAGTAAGAAGAGCCGGCAAAACTGTAGTCCTTGAAGTGTCGTTTATTGGTACATCAGAGTAACAATAAAGTAACCACTATGTTTTTTGTTTGTTTTTTTGCGCTATAAACAAAAAAACAAAAAAAAAGACACAATTTTACTTTCTGCTACAAAACAAAAAATTAAGGAAAAAAAAAAAATTCTTCATAGATTTAGGCTAATTTGTACTCTGCTACATATTTTAGGTAAAAATCCCAATAAGCGTATATTGATTGGTAAATTTTTTTATTACAGAGTCTCTGTCAGCAGAACCGGACGTTTTACTCCAGATTGACGGAGTCACGGAAGATAAATTGGAGAAATACGGAGCAGAGCTAATAGACGTTCTCCAGAAATATTCAGAATGGACTCTTCCAGGTAGGACGTGTCTCCTAATATATGCGCAGATGTTGTGAGAAATGATCATTTTGCGCTTTGGTTATTGATTTCTTTGTGTTCACATTTCTGGTCACAGCCGATGATACGGCCCAGAGGTCCAGTGTAACGAACAGCAATACTACGGGGAACTATGACAGCGATGAGGAAGAAGAGGACTCCACTAGGTCAACTTATTTTAAGGCCAAGAACCAGAAGACTGGTACAAAACGTAAGACGGCTCCCTATTTCCGTAAATCTAAGAAACGAAAAACTGGAGGAGAAGGGCAGCAGTTCCGCCCCAGAGGGTGAGATGCCTGATCTGTACAGCAATGATCCACAAATGTTCGTTTCTAAAAATAAATGTAATCTTTATTTCTCCATGTTTCCCCCACCAGTGGCAACAATTCAAAATCTTCCAGAAGCAATGCATCCAGTAAAACGTTTACAGAGTATAGTGACGATTACAACAGTGGACCAAGGCCGTCGGCAGTGAAAAGACCGGGGTTCATGGCTGTGCCCATGCCTCGCAATAACCGCCAGTTTCTGAAACCCTCCTTCGCGTTCCTTTGATGCATAGCAGTGTTTGTATATTTGTTTTTGTATTAAATGTTATATATTTTTATGGACCCCCCCAAACTTCTAAGTAAATAAATATTTCTCTTAAATCATCTTTATTAAACCTTTGTTGTGTTTTCAGTGTCAGGACAAGGTCATCCACTGTGCCCAGGGTGAAGATGGGAAACTGTGCCCCCAACTGCATTGGTGGTGGCACTGTAAGGGAAAAAAAATGTCCCTGCGCTGGTGGTGCCACTGGAAGGAAAAATCTGTTCCTGCACTGGTGGTGCCACTGGAAGGAAAATTTGTCCCTGCGCTGGTGGTGCCACTGGAAGGAAAAATTTGTCCCTGCGCTGGTGGTGCCAATGGAAAGAAAAAAGTATCCCTGTGCTGGTGGTGCCACTGGAAGGAAAAGTTGTCCCTGCGCTGGTGGTGCCACTGGAAGGAAAAAGTATCCCTGTGCTGGTGGTGCCATTGGAAGGAAAAGTTGTCCCTGCGCTGGTGGTGCCACTGAAGGAAAAGTTGTCCCTGTGCTGGTGGTGCCACTGGAAGGAAAAATTGTCCCTGCAGCAATGGTGGAAATGGAAGGGGAAAAAAAAGAAAAATGTCCCTGTTCTGTTGTGTCAATGGAATGAAAAACTCATCCTCCAACCCACCCCCCCCCCCCCCCAACTAGAAAGATTTTCCCTCCCCTCAATCTCACCACTACAGAGCTCTTTCATCAACTACCCCCCCCCCCCCCCCCTCCCAGCTAGTCACAAATTCAAAGCCCGCGTGCCAGTACGACTTCGTGCACAGATGTCTATGCAAGTCACATCCTAAAAATCGCCGAAAGCAGTGCAGGAACTACTTTTTTCAAATTTGGCTCCATTTTCACATGAGCAGGTCTCCAAAGACGCACAATTTCCAGTGCGACTTTTGGTGCGATTTTTGATTTGACTTTACATTCTATGGATCAAAGTGGTGCAGGCGCCTTTTTCTAAGTGGCAGCCATTCAAATGGGTGCCATTGAAAAAGAATGGTGTGCGGTTCGTCATGCGACTTTGACGTCCAAAGTCGCATGACAAATCACAAAAGTGTGGACTCTAAGACAGGAAGTGTGTTTAGGACTGCATAACTCTACAGCTTTCCTCATCTCAACAGGGGGAGGTGTTCTGTAGGTTGCAGGGAGAAAATAAAAACTGCCTTAATGTCTCTTCTACAATACAGTCTTCTCACCCCCCAAATGTTCCTTACACTTTACAATATGCAGCTCGGTGTCCATTCCCGAGATGAATGAATGAATGCCTGTGCGCACGTTCAGGACTTAATCCAACCCGTGGCAGATATTCAAATTGGTGACAACCCTGAAGGTGAGGAGATGTTGGTGCTGCTGAGACATCTTGTGGACATTGCAAGGCTGGAAGGGAGGGACATGCAGAATAGTTCCACACAGACCCCTTTCACACTGAGGCGCTTTTCAGGCATTTTAGCGCTAAGAAAACGGCCTCCCATTCATTTAAATGAGTGCTTTCCCGCTGGGGCGGTGCGCTTGCGGGACGGGAAAAAAAGTGCACTGACAAAAAATTTGTTCGTTTTTCGTTTCATTCGCTTTTTTCGGAAATCCGAAAATTCGAATTTTTGGAAATTTCAAATTTCAGAATTCCGAATTTTCGGAATTCGAAAATCTGAAAAAAAGAAAGGAAATCAGTAAAATTCGAAACGACAACTAACTATTAAATTATAGGTATTGGAATTTCCGTAACGAATACGAATTATCCGAAGTAACGAATGCCGCATCTAAACAAATGGAATGGAACAAATTAATGATAATAATAAAAAGGTATTATTATTATTAGATTGTTACCTTCCATTCGTTTAGATATGGCATTCATTATTTCAGATAATTCGTAACTTCGGATAAATTCGTACTCGTTATGTTCACTAACAGCCACATTTGAAAGGAAACTCCAATACCTATAATTTAATAGTTGGTTATTATTTCGAATTTTACTGATTTTCTTTCTTTTTTCAGATTTTCGAATTCCGGAAATTGGAAATTTCGGAATTAACGAATTTTGTCAAAATTCGTTAAATGAATTCGGAACTAAACGAATTGCACATATCTAATACAACGCCCCTGCCCCGCCCTTGCCCACGAAGCGCTGCAACACGGGTGGTTTTAACCCTTTCTTCGACCGCTAGCGGGGGTTAAAAGCGCCCCACTAGCGGCTGAAAAGCGCCGCTGAAACGGCGGTAAAGCGGCACTAAAACTAGCGCAGTTTTACCGCTAACGGACCCGCCGCCCCAGTGTGAAAGGGGTCTTTAAGTGAAGTTGCACCCAAAAGTGGAACTTCCACTGTAAGCACTCCTTGCCCCCTTGGCATGTAATTTTTTTTGGGGGGAGGGGGTACCTAGTTTTGAGAGGGACTTCCTGTCCCACTTCCTCCTTCCGTCTTCAGGCTGCCTAGGCGGCTTCTTCCTCTCTGCAATCTTCTGGGACATGTCACAGGTCCATGAAGATTGCCTGTCCACTCGGAGAGCGCAGCGCGACTCATGCATGTGCAGTGCGTGCCTGGCCGTGAAGCCGCAAGCTGTCACGGCTGGGTGCCCACAGTTGCTATGGCGGCACCGCGGAGAGGAGCGAGTGTGTGTTTATTAAAAGTCAGCAGCTACACTTTTTTTTGTAGCTGCTGACTTTTAATAAACTGAAAAAAGCCTGGAACTCCGCTTTAAGGCTGGGTTCACGCTGCCGCACGGAGCGGCTCACAGCAGGGGGTCCGGTGCGTCACTATTCACCATTTCAGGTCTGATTTCAGCCCGAATTATTATTTTTTGGGCTGAATTCGAACATGAAATGGAGAAGACTCACAGCGTTCCTGTGCGATTTTCCCCCGCAGACGCTCCAGAGATGTGTGAACCGGCTCCATAGAGAGCCAGTCACAATCTCCTGACATGCGAATTGGATGCGGAGAAAGCCTATTCCAATTCGCACGAGTGTGAACCCAGCCTTAAAGGGTATCTTTACTTTTGTATGGGGGGGGAAAGCGAACAAAAAAAAAAAAAAAATGATCATATACAATTGTTACACCAGTCATATTGGTATTAAAACGTGACCTTTCCTTTTTAATCGGCAGCACTGTAATTGTCTGTAAAATGCAATATGGCCACCTGGAGGCGCTCTGTACACAGATGGTATATAGAACGCTCCCCCAGAAATGTCATTTCCTGCTTGTGTGATTGGCTCACTGATTTTTCCCAAAAAGTCTGCACTAAGAGAGATTTACACCAGCTCATTGGTAATTATAAAGTCGCTCCTATTCATATTCCCTCAGCACATGGACACAGAGAAACAAACGACTATTTCTTCAGAATAACAAAAGGTAGGAATCTGCAACAATTCAATGCAATGTACAGAGATCGGGCTGATTCATACAGGCAAGCAGTGGCGGCCCATAATGCAGGGCGCCCTTCCCCCTAATCCATGCGTCCAGCCCCATAATCTACATGCAGGGCGTCGGACACATGGATTCCAATGGTGTTTTTTTTTTTTTTTTTTTTTTTTTTTTTTTTTTTTTTTTTTTTTTAGAAGCGCGTGATTCGAATCCGAGACTCTAAAAGGCTTTGAAAAAAAAAAGGGTGGGCTCAGGGCGCTGCGAGCCCACCAAGTTGTGTGACAATAGCGAATTAGGGTGTCTTGGCCGGACCTCGGGGGGGGGGCTGTCGGCGGATGCTGGATTCTTTTCTGCCCCCCCCAAAACAAAACACCGCCACTGCAGGAAAGTATACTGTAAATACCTGTGGCTAGGTTCCCAGTCGCTGCTCAGCCTGTACAACTGAATGGCAGGCTGGCACGTATCCCTACATCCAATGGTTACTTGCCACTATGTACAGACGTCTGCCCCTGGATTTGGACAGATGATGGAGGTGTGAACACAGGCACGGCCAACCCCAGCTCCTTTCAGCCTGTCATTCAGCTTTACAGACTGGGCAGCCTCAAGTATACTTACCGCAGGAGGGTTTTTTTTTTTTCCCCTGCCATGTGAATGAGGTCCAGGTTGTGAGCTGACCCATAGCCGGTATTATACCACATACACACCAGTCAGCTGCATTAGCGCTGCAACAGCAGCCTAGCCCAATGCAATGCAGTTCACACCCATGCACAAAACTTAAAAAAAAAAAAATGTGTTTTTGTGCAAGGCATTGTGATGTGCTGCAGTACATACTGTAGACCCGGGTGACGGCAACCTACGGCCCATCAGTGCACATGATGAATTCACGTGGACCCGGCCATGCAGAAAGGGAGACAGAGCGGAGCAGGAAAAGGGCAGAGATGTGGTGGGGGGGGGGGCAGTGTAATATGCAGGGGTGTGTGATATGCAGGGTGGCTGTGTAACATAAAGGGGTCCAGAGGTGTGGGGGCTGTGTAACGTAAAGGGGTCCAGAGGTGCGGGGGGCTGTGTAACGTAAAGGGGGCCAGAGGTGCGGGGGCTGTGTAACGTAAAGGGGTCCAGAGGTGCGGGGACTGTGTAACGTAAAGGGGTCCAGAGGTGCGGGGGCTGTGTAACCTAAAGGAGTCCAGAGGTGCGGGGACTGTGTAACGTAAAGGGGTCCAGAGGTGCGGGGGCTGTGTAACGTAAAGGGGTCCAGAGGTGCGGGGGCTGTGTAACGTAAAGGGGTCCAGAGGTGCGGGGGCTGTGTAACGTAAAGGGGTCCAGAGGTGCGGGGGCTGTGTAACGTAAAGGAGTCCAGAGGTGCGGGGGCTGTGTAACGTAAAGGGGTCCAGAGGTGCGGGGGCTGTGTAACGTAAAGGGGTCCAGAGGTGCGGGGGCTGTGTAACGTAAAGGGGTCCAGAGGTGCGGGGGCTGTGTAACGTAAAGGGGTCCAGAGGTGCGGGGGCTGTGTAACGTAAAGGGGTCCAGAGGTGCGAGGGCTGTGTAACGTAAAGGGGTCCAGAGGTGCGAGGGCTGTGTAACGTAAAGGGGTCCAGAGGTGCGGGGGCTGTGTAACGTAAATGTCACGTACCTGGTAGGAGTCTGAAATGACGAGGTCAGCCTCTCTTGTATCTCCAATCCAAGCCCCACTGGAGATGGAACAGATGGTGGCAAGGATCAGGAGGAACACGAGTGCCTGTGAATGCTGTGTGCAGGACTTGCCAGAAGTGTTGCAGACTGGGAAGTGCAGGCAGGGTTTCTGGTGAAGAGCTGGAACCAGCACAGCTGAGAGGATGGACGGCCAGCACAGGTACTCGGAAACAGCGTGGAGCCAAACAGGAGACAGAAGCGAGGTCAACAGGTAAGCCGGGTTCAGTAACGGGCGGGCAGCGAGGTACCAAGGTATAAACAGGAGCAAGGTCAAACAGGAAGCCAGGATCATGAACCAGTAATCAGAGTCCAGAAACAGGGTCAGGAAGGCCAGGGTTTCAGCAACAGGAAGTCAAGACAAACAACAGGGTTTCAGAATCTCAGGACACAGCTGAAGATCAAGCAGCACCTGACAGAAATCAGAGCAACCCTTAAATAGGCTGTCAGGTGCCAATTGTGGTCAGATGTGTGTTCCTGCGCAAGGAAATCTGCTGATGCCCGTGAATGCGTGCATGCGCACGTGTGCGTGCCGGGCGCATCCTGACAGTTCTCTTACATTGCCCCCCCCTTAAGGGCAGCCTCCGGATGCCCTTCAAGTGTCTTTTCTCTGGGTGGCGTTGAAAAAAGGCTTGGACTAGTTTGGGAGCATGCACATCTGAAGCTGGTTCCCAGGAATTTTCTTCCGACCCATAGCCTTTCCATTTAATGAGGAACTGTGTTTGGTTATGCCTTCTTCTACAGTCCAACACGGCTTCCACCTCAAATTCCTCATTCCCTTCGATGAGCAGTGGAGGAGGAATTTCAGAAACCCGATCTGGAAATGGATTTGGTACAGCTGGTTTCAACAAAGAGACATGGAATACAGGGTGGATCTTTAGATTCTTGGGTAACACCAACTCGAATGCCACTGCATTAATTTTCCTCTTGACTGGGAAGGGTCCCAAAAATTTTGGGCCAAGTTTTCTTGAAGGACAGCTCAGTTTCAAGTTTGTTGTGGAAAGCCAGACCTTGTCTCCAGGTTTAAGGTTCAGATTACCTCTCTTCTTCTTGTCGAAGAACTTTTTATTGCTTGCTTGAGTCTTGGAGATTGTATCTTGCAGTAATTGGTTATTAGTACTGAGGAAGTTTAATCTGTTTTGTACAGCAGGTACAGATGATTCAATGGCCAGCTCAGGTAAGAAAGAGGGGTGGTACCCATAATTGGCAAAAAAGGGTGATTGCTTGGTTGCAGAGTGGATGGAATTATTGTATGAAAATTCTGCCAGTGGGAGAAGTGATAGCCAGTCATCTTGTGCAAAAGAGGAAAAACACCGTAAGTACTGCTCAAGGGTTTGATTGGTTCTTTCAGTTTGTCCATTAGTTTGTGGATGGTAGGCTGTGGAGAGGCGGAGTTCAATGTTCAGTGCTTGGCATAATGCCCTCCAAAATCTAGACGTAAACTGCACCCCACGATCAGAGATGATGCTATCAGGGACACCATGTAATCTTACAATCTCCTTGATGAAAGCTGAGGCGGTCTCTGTGGCCGAAGGAGTTCCTTGTAAGGGTACAAAATGGGCCATCTTGGTCAGGCGATCCACCACAACAAACACGGTGGTGAAGTTTTCAGATGGGGGGAGTTCCACAATGAAATCCATGGAGATCATGCTCCATGGTTTCTCAGGTACAGGGAGTGGCTCAAGTAGGCCCCAAGTTTTGGCTCTGTCCGTCTTATTCCGAAGGCATGTCACACAAGAATTAACATATCTTTTGCAGTCTTGCATCAAGTCTGGCCACCAGAATGTACGAGAGATCAGATCGGCCGTTTTGCGAATTCCAAAGTGGCCCGCTAATGGGTGGTCATGACATCGCCTCAGGACAGAAACTCTGAATTGCTCAGGGATAAAGATTTGCTTCTTATGAAAGTACAAACCATCCCTCAATTGAAGAGCCAGATCTTTGGAAGGTGGTTGGTTTATCACATCTGCTTTTATCTGAGACATCAAATCCGCCTGAAGAAGCAAAAAATTTTTGGCTGGTAGAATAGTATCAGGTTCTGAGGATACCACTGGGTCGCTGAACATGCGGGACAAGGCATCCGGTTTACCATTCTTTGAGCCAGGACGATAAGTTATATGGAACATAAAACGAGAGAAGAAAAGTGCCCACCTTGCCTGCCGGGGTCTTAGTCGTCTAGCCGTCCTCAAGTATTCGAGATTTTTATGGTCCGTGAATATGAGGATGGGGTGAGCTGCTCCTTCCAGGAGGTAGCGCCATTCTTCAAGCGCAGCCTTGATAGCCAGCAATTCTCGGTCTCCAACATCATAGTTCCTTTCAGAAGGATTTAATTTCTTAGAGAAAAAGGCCACAGGATGGAGCAAAGATTTGGGACCTTGGCGTTGAGACAAAATAGCGCCTAGTGCACTCTCAGAGGCATCCACCTCCAAAACGTAGGCTAAGGATGGATCAGGATGTTTCAAGATAGGAGCTGACGTGAATAAAGTTTTTAACTGTTCAAAAGCTGTTTGAGCTTCAGGGGTCCATCGGAAAGGAACATGCTGCTTTGTTAACTGAGTGATGGGAGTGATGATACCAGAAAAGTTCTTGATAAATTTTCTGTAAAAGTTGGCGAATCCCACAAATCTCTGAACAGCTTTCCTGTCAACAGGGGCAGGCCATTCCAGGACGGAAGTGACTTTCTGTGGGTCCATGGAGATACCGTCAGCAGAGATGACAAGTCCCAGGAAATGTATGGTTGGTCTTTCAAAGTCACATTTCTCAGCCTTTGCGTAAAGGCGGTGTTCCCTCAGCCGACCCAGTACTTTTTTTACATGAGTCCTATGGGATTCTAAAGTTTCAGAGAATATAAGGATGTCATCCAGATACACGATGACGAATAAATCAAGGAAGTCCCGAAAAACGTCATTAACCAGATGTTGGAATGTGGCAGGGGCGTTGCAGAGTCCGAATGGCATGACTTGATATTCAAAATGCCCGAAGCGTGTTCGGAAGGCCGTCTTCCATTCATCTCCCTCCCTGATTCTGACAAGATTATAAGCACCTCTCAGATCCAATTTGGAGAACACTCGTGCCCCACGCAGCCTTTGAAAAAGTTCAGGGATCAGAGGCAGAGGGTACCGGTTTTTAACAGTGACCCTGTTAAGGTCACGATAGTCCACACAGGGCCTAAGGGTATGGTCTTTCTTTTCCACAAAGAAAATACCGGCTCCTGCTGGTGAAGTGGAGGGCCGGATGAACTGTTTTTCAAGGCTTTCATCTATATAAATCCGCAGGGCTTCTAGTTCAGGCTCAGAGAGAGGATAAATTCGCCCAAATGGGATCTCGGCCCCTGGTAAAAGTTCAATAGGACAATCATATGTTCTATGGGGAGGAAGAGTGTCTGCTCCTTTCTTGTTAAATACATCCAGATACTCGTGGTAGGCAGCAGGGACCAGATTAGAGGTTTCATGGTCAGGGAGGATACCCAGGAGGGGTGTGGTATTGAAAATCTTTTCAGGTAGGCAGTGAATTTGGCAGTAGTCAGAGGAAAAGGAGATGTCTCCGGTAAGCCAGTTAATGTGAGGATTATGTGCCTTCAACCATGGAATGCCAAGGATGACCGGGAACATGGGAGAAGCTATGATATCCAAACGGAGGAATTCATGGTGGCCGGAAGAAGTACGGCAGGAAATAGGTAAAGTCTCTTGGGTAACTGGGCCTGATTTAATGCCGGAACCGTCAGCCAGATGAACATGGAATTCCTGCTTCTTGGCACATACAGGCAGTTGGTGGAGAGAAGCAAATGCAGAGTCCATAAAACAACTACAGGCCCCAGAGTCTATGATTGCAAGTACAGGAACAGTCTTTTCAGAAAACTGGAGCACAATGGAAAGAGAGACATGAGACTGGTACCTCCCTGAGAGATGCATCATGTGAGGCTGACGGGAGAAAGACCTGCGGGTCTTTGCGGGGCAAGTCTGTATAAAGTGACCTGCCTCCCCGCAATAGAGACACAGATTGTCCTGTAATCGATGAAGGCGTTCATCAGGAGAAAGGGGTGGTCTTCGAAAACTTCTATGAGGAGTCTTATGCTGTTCCCTCCTTCTGGGGGATGCAACGCATGAGGATGCAGGAATGTCAGACCTTGAAGCCACAGAAAGGGTTCCTTTGGACCTTTCGAATTGCCTTTCACGTAATCGCCGATCGATCTGAATGGTTAGATCGATCAGGTCTTCCAGGGATGCTGGAACTCCCACTCTGGCAAGCTCATCCTTTAAGGTGTCAGACAGTCCTAGTCGAAACTGGTGGCGAAGTGCGGAATGATTCCATTGGGTATCTGCACTCCATACACGGAAATCAGTTACATATTCCTCAGCAGGCCTTGGACCTTGCTGTAATTTGCCAAGCATGAATTCGGCAGTCTGCTGGTAGAAGGGGTCTGCATAAAGCTGAGCCATGGCTGAGAAGAAAGAATCCGTGGTTGTCAGGACAGGGTCATGTTGTTCCCGGAGATGATGAGCCCAGGAAAGTGGTTCATCCAATAGTAATGTAATAATAAACCCCACCTTGATGTTTTCAGGCGTGAAGGTCCGGGGTAACAGGGAGAAATATAGTTCACAGGAATTCCGGAATGTGCGAAACTTCTTGCGATTTCCAGAGAATCGCTCAGGCATAGGCACCCTGGGTTCAGGAGCAGAAGCAACCTCATGGAACAAGCCGGGCTCTGTTTGGGTATATGAATCAGAGACCAAAAGCGGAGCACAGGCCAATGCGACATTCTCATTGTGGGGAAATCGCTCTTCCATGCGACTCAGATTTTCTTGTAACTTCTGCACAATATTGGATAGCACAGAAATAGATCTGTAAATGTTCTCTGGTGGAGAGGCCTCCCTTTCAGACTCCATTTGTGGCTGCTTGATACTGTCACGTACCTGGTAGGAGTCTGAAATGACGAGGTCAGCCTCTCTTGTATCTCCAATCCAAGCCCCACTGGAGATGGAACAGATGGTGGCAAGGATCAGGAGGAACACGAGTGCCTGTGAATGCTGTGTGCAGGACTTGCCAGAAGTGTTGCAGACTGGGAAGTGCAGGCAGGGTTTCTGGTGAAGAGCTGGAACCAGCACAGCTGAGAGGATGGACGGCCAGCACAGGTACTCGGAAACAGCGTGGAGCCAAACAGGAGACAGAAGCGAGGTCAACAGGTAAGCCGGGTTCAGTAACGGGCGGGCAGCGAGGTACCAAGGTATAAACAGGAGCAAGGTCAAACAGGAAGCCAGGATCATGAACCAGTAATCAGAGTCCAGAAACAGGGTCAGGAAGGCCAGGGTTTCAGCAACAGGAAGTCAAGACAAACAACAGGGTTTCAGAATCTCAGGACACAGCTGAAGATCAAGCAGCACCTGACAGAAATCAGAGCAACCCTTAAATAGGCTGTCAGGTGCCAATTGTGGTCAGATGTGTGTTCCTGCGCAAGGAAATCTGCTGATGCCCGTGAATGCGTGCATGCGCACGTGTGCGTGCCGGGCGCATCCTGACAGTTCTCTTACAGTAAAGGGGTCCAGAGGTGCGGGGGCTGTGTAACGTAAAGGGGTCCAGAGGTGCGGGGGCTGTGTAACGTAAAGGGGTCCAGAGGTGCGGGGGCTGTGTAACGTAAAGGGGTCCAGAGGTGCGGGGGCTGTGTAACGTAAAGGGGTCCAGAGGTGCGGGGGCTGTGTAACGTAAAGGGGTCCAGAGGTGCGGGGGCTGTGTAACGTAAAGGGGTCCAGAGGTGCGGGGGCTGTGTAACGTAAAGGGGTCCAGAGGTGCGGGGGCTGTGTAACGTAAAGGGGTCCAGTGGTGCGGGGGCTGTGTAATGTAAAAGGGTCCAGAGAGCTGTGTAATGTAAAGAGGATGAATATTATCGTAATTTATTAGCAGGTGAATGCGATCCTCCATGCATTCTCATACATTGAATCCGGCCCTTAAGTGGAAAAAAGGTTGCTGACCCCTGCTGTAGACACAGGGCAGCCATTCTCATCCAGGGGTTCTTTGAGCTGTGGCTAATTATTGGCAATGGCAGGACCTCGACACCAATTTTTTTTTTTTTTTTCTTTGCTTTCATCTAATATATTCTTCCTGCTGATCACCAATGTAATTGGCTGTTGGCTCCCAATAAGGCCCTGTTCACACATAATCGTATCAGAAATGCATGCAGATATGCACATTTGGGAGCCAGGAATTCCAAATAGCACCCCAAACACACTAAGCAAGCATGCGTTTTGTTATGTTACAAAATGTGTGGTTCAAAAATACGTCGGCTCCCAAAAAACAAAGGTACAGGATCTACTTTGGTGTGTTTTTGGAGCAGACGGCGATCCCATTCAAGTGAATGGTTCTGATGTGAATGGAGCATAAACTGGTTTTTAGTAAGGCCTCATGCACTCTGGATGTTTTTGCAGCTGCTTCCAGGGGGCATCAGGTGGGTATTTGTTGCTTTGCAGCCTGAAATCAAGACAGACTTACAACTGTGATCAGCTGTGGTCATTTTGATTAGCTCAGCATTAAAAGAGCTTTTCCTGGAGCATTTCAATCCCTGATGGTGCAACTGAAGTAAACAATCAACTATGGGTGGCTAAGCACTGTCACCGGGATAAAGTTGTAGACAGGCAAAAGGCAGGAGATGGGTACAAAGGCTTTATCAATGCCTAGAAGCACAGTGAAGTCTATTATTAAAAAGTGGATAGAATCAGGTGGGAGAATCTGTCCACAGGACAACTATTAGTCGTGTTCTCCACAAATCTGCCCTTTATGGAAGAGTGACAAGAAGAAAGACATTGGTGAAAGAAAGTCATAAGAAGTCCTGTTTGTAGTTTGTGAGAAGCCTTGTGGGGGACACAGCAAACATGTGGAAGAAGGTGATCTGGTCAGAGGAGACCAAAATTGAACTTTTTGGCCTAAAAGCAAAACGCTATGTGTGGGGAAAACTAACACTGCACATCACCCTGAACACACCATCCCCACCGTGAAACATGGTGGTGGCAGCATCATGTGGTGGGGATGCTTTTCTTCAGCAGGGACAGGGAAGATGGATGGGAAGATGGATGGAGACAAATACAGGACAATCTTAGAAGAAAACCTGTTGGAGTCTACAAAAGACTTGAGACTGGGGCGGAGGTTCACCTTCCAGCAGGACAACGACCCGAAACATCCAGCCAGAGCTACAATGGAATGGTTTAGATCAAAGCATATTCATGTGTTAGAATGTCACAGTCCAGACCTAAATCCCCTTGAGAATCTGTGGCAAGACTTGAAAATTGCTGTTCACAGACGCTCTCCATCCAATCTGACAGAGCTTGAGATATTTTGCAGAGAAGAATGGGCAAAAATGTCCTCTCTAGATGTGCAAAGCTGGTAGAGACATCCCCAAAAAGACTTGCAGCTGTAATTGCAGAAAAAGGCGGTTCTACAAAGTATTGCCTCCGGGGGGCGCCCTACAAATGTACCCCCACACTTTTTACATATTTATTTGTATCATTTATCATTTTGCATCCACTTTACAATTATGTGCCACTTTGTGTTGGTCTATCACATAAAATCCCAATAAAATACATTTACGTTTTTAGTTGTAACATGACAGACTGAAATATTTCAAGGGGTATGAATACTTTTATAAGGCACTGTATTAGAACCCCTGTCATTTTTTTATTGCTGTGTTCCTGTTAGGAAGATTCCCCCTCTCTATTCATCCTGATTACCTAATCCTAATTTTGTGTGTCCCCAGAACAGAAATAGAAGGGAAACCTTCCAATAGGGACACTCATTCTGGTGACAACAAGGGTTTTCCTCACTTTGGAGGGATTTCCTCTCACTTCCTGTTTTGTCTATGGGGACAGGAAGTGAAGGGAAATCTCCCCAATGGGACACAGATGACAAAACACTGACAGGGGTTATAACCCTTTCTTACTTATTCCAAAATCAGAAAAAAAATAAAATAAAAATGCTTTCTTAGAATTCAGCTTTAACCTTTTCCTCACAGGCTGCCCTTTCCTAATCACTATTTCCTGTAGTCCCTGTACACTGCTGGCTGTGCAAAAACACCTGAAGCGCCAGTTGCCTCCAGCTGTATTCAGGGGGAAGGGGTGCAAGTTGCTCATACCCCCCCCCCCCCCCCTACACACACACACACACACACACACACACACACACACACACACACACACACACACACACACACTCTGAGGTACTGGGGGAGGGGTAATACTGTACAGTATAATATAGGGGTGACCATCATAACCCCCCTCACAGTCTGAGGTACTGGGGGGTAATACTGTACAGTATAAAGGGGCGACCATCATGCACACACACACACACACACACACACACACACACACACACACACTGTGTACTGGAGGGGGGGTTGGTAATACTGTACAGTATAATATAGGACTCACGCTCTCTCAGGTACTGGGGGTAATACTGTACAGTATAAATAATAAAGGGGTGACCTTCATACCCCCCAAACTGTGCACTGGGGGTAGGGAACAATACAGTTTAAATAAAGGGGTGACCTTCATACCCCCCACACAGTGTACTCGGGGAGGTAATACTGTACAGTATATTATGGGGGGGACTATCATACCCCCAACACTCTAAGGTACTGGGGGGGTTAAAACTGTACAGTATAAAGGGGTGACTTTCATAACCCCCCCTCCCTCCCCACTGTGCATTGGGGGAGGTAATACTGTACAGTATATTAATGGAGAGACTATCATACCCCCCACACTCTGAGGTACTGGGGGGGTAACACTGTACACTACAGTATATATAATAAGGGGTGGCTTTCATACCACCCACGCTGTGTACGGGGGTAATACTGTACAGTATAAATAAAGGGGTGACCATCATCACACCCCGCTCTGTACACACTATTCTCCCCTCAGTGCTGATGATATAATGGGGTGCTCTGTACACACTATTCTCTCCTCAGTGCTGATATAATGGGGTGCTCTGTACACACTATTCTCCCCTCAGTGCTGTGATGATATAATGGGGTGCTCTGTACACACTATTCTCTCCTCAGTGCTGTGATGATATAATGGGGTGCTCTGTACACACTATTCTCTCCTCAGTGCTGTGATGATATAATGGGGTGCTCTGTACACACTATTCTCTCCTCAGTGCTGTAATGATATAATGGGGTGCTCTGTACACACTATTCTCTCCTCAGTGCTGTGATGATATAATGGGGAGCTCTGTACACACTATTCTCCCCTCAGTGCTGTGATGATATAATGGGGTGCTCTGTACACACTATTCTCCCCTCAGTGCTGTGATGATATAATGGGGTGCTCTGTACACACTATTTTCTCCTCGGTGCTGATGATATAATGGGGTGCTCTGTACACACTATTCTCTCCTCAGTGCTGTGATGATATAATGGGGTGCTCTGTACACACTATTCTCTCCTCAGTGCTGATGATATAATGGGGTGCTCTGTACACACTATTCTCCCCTCAGTGCTGTGATGATATAATGGGGTGCTCTGTACACACTATTCTCTCCTCAGTGCTGTGATGATATAATGGGGTGCTCTGTACACACTGTTCTCCCCTCAGTGCTGTGATGATATAATGGGGTGCTCTGTACACACTATTCTCTCCTCAGTGCTGTGATGATATAATGGGGTGCTCTGTGCACACTATTCTCCCCTCAGTGCTGTGATGATATAATGGGGTGCTCTGTACACACTATTCTCCCCTCAGTGCTGTGATGATATAATGGGGTGCTCTGTACACACTATTCTCCCCTCAGTGCTGTGATGATATAATGGGGTGCTCTGTACACACTATTCTCCTCTCAGTGCTGTGATGATATAATGGGGTGCTCTGTACACACTATTCTCTCCTCAGTGCTGATGATATAATGGGGTGCTCTGTACACACTATTCTCCCCTCAGTACTGTGATGATATAATGGGGTGCTCTGTACACACTATTCTCCCCTCAGTGCTGTGATGATATAATGGGGTGCTCTGTACACACTATTCTCTCCTCAGTGCTGTGATGATATAATGGGGTGCTCTGTACACACTATTCTCTCCCCAGTGCTGTGATGATATAATGGGGTGCTCTGTACACACTATTCTCTCCTCAGTGCTGTGATGATATAATGGGGTGCTCTGTACACACTATTCTCTCCTCAGTGCTGTGATGATATAATGGGGAGCTCTGTACACACTATTCTCCCCTCAGTGCTGTGATGATATAATGGGGTGCTCTGTACACACTATTCTCCCCTCAGTGCTGTGATGATATAATGGGGTGCTCTGTACACACTATTCTCCTCTCAGTGCTGATGATATAATGGGGTGCTCTGTACACACTATTCTCTCCTCAGTGCTGATGATATAATGGGGTGCTCTGACACACTATTCTCCCCTCAGTGCTGTGATGATATAATGGGGTGCTCTGTACACACTATTCTCCCCTCAGTGCTGATGATATAATGGGGTGCTCTGTACACACTATTCTCTCCTCAGTGCTGTGATGATATAATGGGGTGCTCTGTACACACTATTCTCTCCTCAGTGCTGATATAATGGGGTGCTCTGTACACACTATTCTCCCCTCAGTGCTGATGATATAATGGGGTGCTCTGTACACACTATTCTCTCCTCAGTGCTGTGATGATATAATGGGGTGCTCTGTACACACTATTCTTCCCTCAGTGCTGTGATGATATAATGGGGTGCTCTGTACACACTATTCTCTCCTCAGTGCTGTGATGATATAATGGGGTGCTCTGTACACACTATTCTCCCCTCAGTGCTGTGATGATATAATGGGGTGCTCTGTACACACTATTCTCTCCTCAGTGCTGATATAATGGGGTGCTCTGTACACACTATTCTCTCCTCAGTGCTGATATAATGGGGTGCTCTGTACACACTATTCTCCCCTCAGTGCTGATGATATAATGGGGTGCTCTGTACACACTATTCTCTCCTCAGTGCTGTGATGATATAATGGGGTGCTCTGTACACACTATTCTCCCCTCAGTGCTGTGATGATATAATGGGGTGCTCTGTGCACACTATTCTCCCCTCAGTGCTGATGAAATAATGGGGTGCTCTGTACACACTATTCTCCCCTCTGTGCTGATGATATAATGGGGTGCTCTGTACACACTATTCTCTCCTCAGTGCTGATATAATGGGGTGCACTGTATACACTATTCTCTCCTCAGTGCTGATGATATAATGGGGTGCTCTGTACACACTATTCTCTCCTCAGTGCTGTGATGATATAATGGGGTGCTCTGTACACACTATTCTCCCCTCAGTGCTGATGATATAATGGGGTGCTCTGTACACACTATTCTCCCCTCAGTGCTGATGATATAATGGGGTGCTCTGTACACACTATTCTCTCCTCAGTGCTGATATAATGGGGTGCACTGTACACACTATTCTCCCCTCAGTGCTGATGATATAATGGGGTGCTCTGTACACACTATTCTCTCCTCAGTGCTGTGATGATATAATGGGGTGCTCTGTACACACTATTCTCTCCTCAGTGCTGATGATATAATGGGGTGCTCTGTACACACTATTCTCCCCTCAGTGCTGATGATATAATGGGGTGCACTGTACACACTATTCTCTCCTCAGTGCTGATGATATAATGGGGTGCTCTGTACACACTATTCTCTCCTCAGTGCTGATGATATAATGGGGTGCTCTGTACACACTATTCTCTCCTCAGTGCTGATGATATAATGGGGTGCTCTGTACACACTATTCTCTCCTCAGTGCTGTGATGATATAATGGGGAGCTCTGTACACACTATTCTCCCCTCAGTGCTGATGATATAATGGGGTGCTCTGTACACACTATTCTCCCCTCAGTGCTGATGATATAATGGGGTGCTCTGTACACACTATTCTCCCCTCAGTGCTGATGATATAATGGGGTGCACTGTATACACTATTCTCCCCTCAGTGCTGATGATATAATGGGGTGCACTGTATACACTATTCTCCCCTCAGTGCTGTGGACTGTATAATATTGGGGTGATATAATGACACCTCGCACTGTACATTGTATTCTCTCCTCAGGCACAGTTCTGTGACGTCACATCCGCCCTCCTTCTTCTTACACAACTGTAGTGGCGGGAAGAGTCAGCTGTCTGTGTTATACAATCTGCGATAAGAATCTTCCTCTTCCTCCTCCTCCTCCTCCACCACCATAGACAGGCATGTCCGGACACCACAGACATCTCCTGTCACTGAGAGACACAGCACAGGTAATGTACCCCGAGAGTCATCGGGGGTCTCTGTATTCTATTCTATATACGGGGGGGTCTGTGTATTCTATTCTATATACGGGGGTCTGTGTATTCTATTCTATATACGGGGGTCTCTGTATTCTATTCTATATACGGGGGTCTCTGTATTCTATTCTATATACGGGGGTCTGTGTATTCTATTCTATATACGGGGGTCTGTGTATTCTATTCTATATACGGGGGTCTCTGTATTCTATTCTATATACGAGGGTCTCTGTATTCTATTCTATATACGGGGGTCTGTGTATTCTATTCTATATACGGGGGTCTCTGTATTCTATTCTATATACAGGGAGATGAGGGGTCTCTGTATTCTATATATGGGGTCTCTGTATTCTATTCTATATACGGGGGTCTCTGTATTCTATTCTATATACGGGGGTCTCTGTATTCTATTCTATATACGGGGGTCTCTGTATTCTATATACGGGGGTCTGTGTATTTTATTCTATATACAGGGAGATGAGGGGTCTCTCTTTTCTATATACGGGGGTCTGTGTATTCTATTCTATATACGGGGGTCTCTGTATTCTATTCTATATACGGGGGTCTCTATTCTATATACGGGGGTCTGTGTATTCTATTCTATATACAGGGGGGGGGTCTGTGTATTCTATTCTATATATTAGGGTCTGTGTATTCTATTCTATATATTGGGGTCTGTGTATTCTATTCTATATACGGGGGGGGGGGTCTGTGTATTCTATTCTATATATTGGGGTCTGTGTATTCTATTCTATATACAGAGGGTCTCTGTATTCTATTCTATATACAGAGGTCTGTGTATTCTATTCTATATACAGGGAGATGAGTGGTCTCTCTTTTCTATATACAGTGCCTTGCGAAAGTATTCGGCCCCCTTGAACTTTTCAATCTTTTGCCACATTTCAGGCTTCAAACATAAAGATATAAAATTTTTATTTTTTGTGAAGAATCACCAACAAGTGGGACACAATTGTGAAGTGGAACGAAATCTATTGGATTGTTGAAACTTTTTTAACTAATAAAAAAATGAAAAGTGGGGCGTGCAAAATTATTCGGCCCCCTTGCGTTAATACTTTGTAGAGCCACCTTTTGCTGCGATTACAGCTGCAAGTCGCTTGGGGTATGTCTCTATCAGTTTTGCACATCGAGAGACTGAAATTCTTGCCCATTCTTCCTTGCAAAACAGCTCGAGCTCAGTGAGGTTGGATGGAGAGCGTTTGTGAACAGCAGTTTGCAGCTCTTTCCACAGATTCTCGATTGGATTCAGGTCTGGACTTTGACTTGGCCATTCTAACACCTGGATACGTTTATTTGTGAACCATTCCTTTGTAGATTTTGCTGTATGTTTGGGATCATTGTCTTGTTGGAAGATAAATCTCCGGCCCAGTTTCAGGTCTTTTGCAGACTCCAACAGGTTTTCATCCAGAATGGTCCTGTATTTGGCTGCATCCATCTTCCCCTCAATTTTAACCATCTTCCCTGTCCCTGCTGAAGAAAATCAGGCCCAAACCATGATGCTGCCACCACCATGTTTCACAGTGGGGATGGTGTGTTGAGGGTGATGAGTTGTGTTGCTTTTACGCCAAACATATCGTTTTGCATTGTGGCCAAAAAGTTTGATTTTGGTTTCATCGGACCAGAGCACCTTCCTCCACATGTTTGGTGTGTCTCCCAGGTGGCTTGTGGCAAACTTTAGATGAGACTTTTTATGGATATCTTTGAGAAATGGCTTTCTTCTTGCCACTCTTCCATAAAGGGCAGATTTGTGCAGTGTACGACTGATTGTTGTCCTATGGACAGACTCTCCCACCTCAGCTGTAGTTCTCTGCAGTTCATCCAGAGTGATCATGGGCCTCTTGGCTGCATCTCTGATCAGTCTTCTTGTCTGAGCTGAAAGTTTAGAGGGACAGCCAGGTCTTGGTAGATTTGCAGTGGTCTGATACTCCTTCCATTTCAAAATGATCGCTTGCACAGTGCTCCTTGGGATGTTTAAAGCTTGGGAAATCTTTTTGTATCCAAATCCGGCTTTAAACTTCTCCACAACAGTATGCATTTATACAGAGACTTGATTACACACAGGTGGATTCTATTTATCACCATCAGTCATTTAGGACAACATTGGATCATTCAGAGATCCTCGCTGAACTTCTGGAGTGAGTTTTCTGCACTGAAAGTAAAGGGGCCGAATAATTTTGCACGCACCACTTTTCAGTTTTTTAATTGCTAAAAAAGTTTAAAATATCCAATAGATTTCGTTCCACTTCACAATTGTGTCCCACTTGTTGGTGATTCTTCACAAAAAATTAAAATTTTATATCTTTGTTTGAAGCCTGAAATGTGGCAAAAGGTTGAAAAGTTCAAGGGGGCCGAATACTTTTGCAAGGCACTGTATGGGGTCTGTGTATTCTATATACGGGGGGTCTCTGTATTCTATTCTATATAGGGGGGTCTCTGTATTCTATATACAGAGGGTCTCTGTATTCTATTCTATATACGGGGGTCTGTGTATTCTATTCTATATACAGAGGGTCTCTGTATTCTATTCTATATACGGAGGGTCTCTGTATTCTATTCTATATACAGAGGGTCTCTGTATTCTATTCTATATACAGAGGGTCTCTGTATTCTATTCTATATACAGAGGGTCTCTGTATTCTATTCTATATACAGAGGGTCTCTGTATTCTATTCTATATACAGAGGGTCTCTGTATTCTATTCTATATACAGAGGGTCTCTGTATTCTATTCTATATACAGAGGGTCTCTGTATTCTATTCTATATACAGAGGGTCTCTGTATTCTATTCTATATACAGAGGGTCTCTGTATTCTATTCTATATACAGAGGGTCTCTGTATTCTATTCTATATACAGAGGGTCTCTGTATTCTATTCTATATACAGAGGGTCTCTGTATTCTATTCTATATACAGAGGGTCTCTGTATTCTATTCTATATACAGAGGGTCTCTGTATTCTATTCTATATACAGAGGGTCTCTGTATTCTATTCTATATACAGAGGGTCTCTGTATTCTATTCTATATACAGAGGGTCAATGTATTCTATTCTATATACAGAGGGTCTCTGTATTCTATTCACAGAGGGTCTCTGTATTCAATATACGGAGGGTCTCTGTATTCAATATACGGAGGGTCTCTGTATTCAATATACGGAGGGTCTCTGTATTCAATATACGGAGGGTCTCTGTATTCAATATACGGAGGGTCTCTGTATTCAATATACGGAGGGTCTCTGTATTCAATATACGGAGGGTCTCTGTATTCAATATACGGAGGGTCTCTGTATTCAATATACGGAGGGTCTCTGTATTCAATATACGGAGGGTCTCTGTATTCAATATACGGAGGGTCTCTGTATTCTATTCTATATACAGAGGGTCTCTGTATTCTATTCTATATACAGAGGGTCTCTGTATTCTATTCTATATACAGAGGGTCTCTGTATTCTATTCTATATACAGAGGGTCTCTGTATTCTATTCTATATACAGAGGGTCTCTGTATTCTATTCTATATACAGAGGGTCTCTGTATTCAATATACGGAGGGTCTCTGTATTCAATATACGGAGGGTCTCTGTATTCAATATACGGAGGGTCTCTGTATTCAATATACGGAGG
This sequence comes from Lithobates septentrionalis, assembly GCA_037952835.1. NCBI lineage: Eukaryota > Metazoa > Chordata > Amphibia > Anura > Ranidae > Lithobates > Lithobates septentrionalis. Next base: position 350,905 of record JBBDGP010004920.1, read on the forward strand.
GTCTCTGTATTCAATATACGGAGGGTCTCTGTATTCAATATACGGAGGGTCTCTGTATTCAATATACGGAGGGTCTCTGTATTCAATATACGGAGGGTCTCTGTATTCAATATACGGAGGGTCTCTGTATTCAATATACGGAGGGTCTCTGTATTCAATATACGGAGGGTCTCTGTATTCAATATACGGAGGGTCTCTGTATTCAATATACGGAGGGTATCTGTATTCAATATACGGAGGGTCTCTGTATTCAATATACGGAGGGTATCTGTATTCAATATACGGAGGGTCTCTGTATTCAATATACAGGGGTCTGTATATCTGTATATAGAAATAAGGGATGACGGGTCCTCTTTATTAGAGATCCGGGGGGGGGGGGGGGGGTCATTTTTATAGCACTGATCGCTGTATAAATGACAATGGTCCCAAAATAGTGTCAAAAGTGTCCGATGTGTCGGCGATCAAATACCACCAAAAGAAAGCTCTATTTGTGGGAAAAAAATTTTTGTTGGGCACGACCGCGCAATTGTCAATTAAAGCGACGCAGTGTCAAATCGCAAAAAGTGCTCTGGTCAGGAAGGGGGTAAAACCTTCCGGGGCTGAAGCGGTTAAACACTGATGCCCCCCGCAGATCACAAGTGCGCGGTGCATTTTGAACACAGTGCGGGAAACGTTCATCAAAAACAGGTTTCCCGCACCACGTTCTGGTTCTAGGGCCGGTTCACACCATGGAAACCCAGTCCGGTTGCATTTTTCAGATGCGTTTTACAGTGTTCCAGTGCAGGAAAAATGCAGCATGTTTTAATTTTTTTTTTTTTTTTTGGAACTGTAAGCACTGCCATTGCAAACCATATAACCTACTTTCCATGCGTTTTTGATGCTGGAGCTCCAGCACACAACCTTTGATTGACAGCTTCAGCTCTGTTGCTGTGTGAAAGGGTGGTGTGTTCCTTCCCTCCAAGCAGCTCTCACTGAGCCCCCCCCCTATGGTTTTTTTTTTTTTTTTTTACAGGCAGCAGGAACACTCCCACCGCCTTCCCAGACTGTTCCATCCCACCAGGGAGCTCGTGACTAAAGCTGACGGTTCCGACCGGCTAACCATAGAGATGAGCGAGGACCGCAACGTCCCCCGATCATCTCTATGGTCTAAGTAACCGGGAAGCGACAAATATTTTTGTCACTTCCTGTTTCGCCAGGATGTAAACAAACCATTACTGGCTTGTGAAAGAATCTGATCAGATCGATCTTGGTTTTGATCTGATGCTTTGAAGGGCAGGGGAGAGATCTGAGGTCTAATACACCCCATATCTCACCATAAAGAGGACCTGTCATGTCCCATACTATCACATGGGATGTTGTTCATCCCTTATTATAGCAAAAAAAAAAAGTGTAATTTTTTTATTTTTTTTTTTAATTAAAAAAAAAAAAGTGATTGTAAATAGACATGTGCACTGACAAAAAATTAGTTTGTTTTTGTTTCATTAGTTTTTTTGCTTTTCTCGGAAATTCAAATTTCGGAAATTCAGAAATTTAAAAATTCGGAAATTTCGGAACTAACGAATTTGTGAAGATTCGTTAAATTGCACATGTCTAATTGTAAAGTTTCATTTTTTTTTCTTCTTTAAAAATAACAAATCTCTGTGTGTGTGTGTGTGTCTCTGTCTCTGTCTGTCTGTGTCTCTCTCTGTGTGTCTCTCTCTCTCTCTCTCTCTCTCTGTGTGTGTCTCTCTCTCTCTCTCTCTGTGTCTCTCTGCGTGTGTCTCTCTCTCTCTCTCTCTCTCTGTGTCTCTCTCTCTCTCTCTCTCTCTGCGTCTCTCTCTCTCTCTGCGTCTCTCTCTCTCTCTGCGTCTCTCTCTCTCTCTGCGTCTCTCTCTGTCTCTCTCTGTCTCTCTCTGTCTCTCTCTGTCTGTCTCTCTCTCTCTCTGCCTCTCTCTCGCTCTCTCGTATGGCTAACTGAATTTTAATGACAGCAGCGGAAGCCAATGGCGCCGCTGTTGTGTCTCAGCCAATCAGGAGGGAGAGTCCCGGACGGCCGAGGAACTCGTGGACATCGCAGGATAGAGAGGGGGCTCAGGTAAGTATTAGAGAGGGGGGCTGCACACAGAAGGCTTTTCACCTTAATGCATAGAATGCACCTTCTGCCTTTACAACCACTTTAAAGCGGAGTTAAAGGGACCAAAAAAAATATTTTTTTTAAAAAGTCAGCAGCTACAAATACTGCAGCTGCTGACTTTTAATAAATCGGACAATTACCTGTCCCAGGGTCCAGCGATGTGGGGGGATCGAAGCCCCACTCGTCTCCCCCTCCTCTCTGCCGCACCGGCATTGTCACTGTGGGCGCCCGGCTGTGGCTTCACAGCCGGGCACACACTGCGCGAGCCGTGCTGTGACTGGCCGGGCAATCATCTGGGACCTGTGACGTGTCCCAGATGATTGCCGAGAGGGAGGGGGGAGAGGTGAACTGACTTCCGGCGCCGGGAGGAAGTGGGAGCTGAAACCCTCTAAAAAGAGGGTTTCCGCTTCCCACCCAAAAAAAAAAAAAAAATGACATGCCAAATGTGGCATGTCAGGGGGTCACCTTCCCTTAAAGTGGAAGCTCCATTTGCAGGTGGAACTCCACTTTAAAGAGCCCCTGTGCTCACTTGAAAATGTATATGTCCGGCACGCATATGTAAACGGTAAAGTGATATAGAGAAAATGTAAACAGGCAGTGTAAAAAAAAAAAGAAAAGGAAGTGTAAATAAAATTAAATGCCAAAATCTAAAAGTTATTTTTTCAAAGCACCCCCCCCCCCCCCCCCCCGTGCTTACGCACAAAGGCAAACGTATACACATGCATATATAAAAATCAGTGTTTTTGTGCTTTTAAAATTCATTAAAGTTTATTCCCCCCCCCCAAAAAAAATTGTGTTTGAAAAACCGCTGCGGAAACACCCTGCGACAAACAAATTGCAACACCCACCAATTTATCCTCTAGGGCCTCTGCTTAAAAAAATATATATATATTGTTTGGGGTTCCAAGTAGTTTTCTAGCAAAAAAAAAAAAAAAGAAGGTTGATCTTTCTATGTAGAAGAGGAATGGCAGAATGGCCCAAAAAAAAAAACTCCACTGAGGTTGTAATACATCACTTTAATCTCCGCAGCCCCCGAAGATCGTAGCTGGAGGGGTATCTGGGGGAAGAGGACTGAAAACTTCAACCAAACACAGCAGCCACCAGCTCACAGGAAACTCTTCACTCATGGTGAGTGCCGACCTCTGTTCAGGCCTCGTGCACACTGCGTTTTTAGAGGCGTTTTTGCGTTAATTTTTTTCCTCCAGCTCTAAACGCCCCTCTATGTAAGTACCTGTAATAAATAAAAAATAAAAAAACATGTAAAGATTCCTCTCGTTCGGCCCAGAAATCAGTAGATTCCCCCCATCAATGCTAAACAGCGCGAGTGGAAAACCACCCAATGCCAGCTACTATATTCAGACAACCGCTGCTTCTCTGGTTTTCTGAATACCCAAACAGTGACACTGCATCTGGTTGGCTGAAAACTTTCCACCCAACTCCTTCGGTTTTCAGATTGTCATTTTTATGTCAAGCTGGGTGATGCCTATAGGGCCGCCCTCAGCTCAAATTTTCTCGGTCCCTCTTTGGCGCTCCTGGCCCCTCCCTCCTGCCAGGTGCTCCCACAGCAAGCAGCTTGCTGGGGGGGGGGTTGGGTTTCACCCAAGCAGGCGTGCTCCTGACCCACGGCTCTGTGTGTCCATTCACACATGGAGCCGCGGCTCGGCCCCGCCCCCTTCCGTCTCCTGTGCGGTGCCCTATTCAGAGTGTCACACGGCTTTTTTTTTTTTTTTTTTTTGCACAAACTTTGTCAAAATGTACACTTCATTCACAATAATGTGTGGCACAGAGCATCAGTCCTGTCTTACATTATCATGAATGAAGTGTACATTTTGACATAAAGTTTGTGCAAAAAAAAAAAAAAAAGGGAGCTGTGTGACACTCTGAATAGGGCACCGCACTGCCCCCTACCACAGCCAGCAACAGGAAGTTGCCGTAGAGGTGAATCGCTCCGGCAGTTCTGCGTGCCACGCAGGTGTATCCCCAAAAGGAGAAAGGACCCAAGCCATTCACACCCCCCCCCCCCCCCCCTCAAAAAAAAAAAAAATAAAAAAAAAAAAAAAAACACACAAAACACCAGCCTCCTCTAGGCAGTAGAGCTGCACAATTAATCGTCAAGAATCTTTATCGCGATCTTGACTAAAGTGGTTCACAATTCTTTCTATGCAAAGAATTCTCTCTGCTCTTCTGAAGTCACAGCCCTCAAAAGAAAGGAAGAGAAAAACCGGGCAGTCTGCCAAGAAACAAAACATTCTTTATCAGTTGAACTCAAGTATAAACATTGTAACAATTTGTCAATGGAATAGACTTCCTGTGTAAGTGAAAAAAGCTTAACCACGAAACCTTTTTCTGACATTTGTTGGTTTCAAGTTAAAATCATTTTTTTTTTTTGCTAGAAAATTACTTAGAACCCCCAAACATATATGTTTTTTTAGTAGACACCCTAGAGAATAAAATGGTGGTTGTTGCAATATTTTATGTCACACTGTATTTGCGCAGCGGTCTTTCAAATGCAATTTTTTTGGGAAAAAATTACTTTAATGAATTAAAAAAAAAAAAATCTAACCAGTAAAAGTTAGCTTTTTTTTTTTTTTTTTGTATAATGTGAAAGATTTTACGTCATGAGAATCGTGATCTTTTTATTCTAAGCAAAAAAAAAAAAAATCGTGATTCTCATTTTGGCCAGAATCGTGCAGCTCTACTAGGCAGGTACAAAAGTTCCTTCTGTATCAGCCTAGAACAGGGATCTGCAATTAGCCGACCTCCAGCTGTTGCAAAACTACAAGTCCCATCATGCTTCTGCCTCTGGGTGTCATGCGGCTTGTGGCTGTCAGAGTCATGCTGTGCCTCATGGGACTTGTAGTTCTGCAACAGCTGGAGGTCCGCTAATTGCATATCCATGGCCTTGAAGATCCAGCCCAGGAGACAGGTGTGAAAAAGAAATAAACAAAACAAAAACACCATACCCAAGTCTACACTGCGATGTACCCCAATGTGAACTGTTCTGACACCTTTGAACTGCCACACCAGGGGCACAAACACCGCTGGCCTTTCTCAGCACACGTCACTCCTGTACACCTGGCCCCCTCTGCCTGCGTTACCCATTGTGAAGGAAATGGGACGGCCACACTTGCACCACCATTACACTTCAAGTATATTACAGCAATTTGCACCAAATTCATAGAATTCAAACACATTTTCTGCAAATTTTTGCATCAAATTCACCTACCCTGCACCATTCCGCCTGTGCCATCAATGATAAATCCCCCCGCCCCTAAGTTATAAATAAATACACAATATAGTTGCTCAGATTTGCATTTTTGCCTTAAACAGGAAAGTACACCAAATATGGGGAAGACCACTGATGGCGCGCCTGCACTTTCCTCCTTGGAATACGATGTGATGTCCACACCCAGCAAGAGGGCTCAGAAGAGGAAGCACATGATGGAGGAAGACCCGCCTATAGAAGGCGGTGCAGGAAAGAGAACCTCCCCATCATTAGAGAAGAGCTGTGTGAGGAGAACGCTCAGCGTCCTGCTGTCCCACCTGAAAGGTGAATCTGAGAGCCCGGAGGAGTCTGATCAGGTGAGGGCTCCGAAATGTTTGTTTTGCAGAGATGCCTTTGCACATGGAGGGGGGAGGGGGGATCATAAATGTATGTATAATTATTTACAAAGACTATTTCTGTGCATAAGCCCCTCCCCCCCCTCATTCATACCTGAGCGTTTTGTAGCTTGAAGTATCAAAATGCTGGAGGGGCAAAAAATAAAAAATATGAAGGATTCTCCAAGGAGACGGTTCACATCTCCACTCCAAGTCACCTGAAGCCAAACAAGTTCTGGAGCTTTGTTTGCAGCTCGAATCGGGCGGATTTGAGTGCTTTTGGCACGTTTTTATTCTCATAGAAATGAATGGAAATGCACCATTCGCACGATTTTCTGCTCAAATGAAAATTTAAATAGTAATAATATATGGATAAATGTAAAATAAATACACAAATAACCGTCATAAATAAGTAAAATAAATTTTAATATGTAATTTAACCTCTAACCTTAACAATATTATTATTATTATTATTATTATAATAAACACCCAAACTCAGGGGTAAAAAATACATGTTGATGATAATAATGAATTTATTTTATTTTATATTAGGGTGTTTATTAGTAGTTCTATATTTTATTATATATATATATATATATATATATATATATATATATATATATATATATATATATATATATATATATTATATTATATTATATTTTTAGGGGCAAAGGTTAATTTATTTATTATTTGTGTATTTTACATTTATCTATACATTTATTATTTAATAATTATAATAAGAAAAAATATATAATAATCCTAACCTTCACTCTAACGGAAAAAAAAAAAATTCTAATAAAAGAATAATAGTAATTTAAAAAAGAAATAAAAGCTAATGGAAAAGCTGAAATGCCTAGCAAAAAAAATGATGCAACAGATAATTCGTTTTCTCTTTTGGCTAATAAAAAAAAAACCAAAACGCACAAGTCGCGGATTAAAACGCCAACATCGCACAAAAAAGTGCCAGAAAAGCGCTCAAAGACGCTACGCTCAGGTGTGAATGCAGCCTAAGTAATGAAATACAGTTTTTACTATTTGCAAGGCCCCTTTCACACTGGGGCGGCGTCGGTGGTAAAACGCCGTTATTGTTAGCGGTGCTTTACCGTCGGTATTCGGCCGCTAGCGGGGCGGTCGTGTGTCCCCCGTCCCCCCCCCCCCCCTGCTAGCGGGTTAAGAACCACCGCAAAGCGCCTCTGGAGACTTTGCCGGCGGTATTGCCACGGTGTCCCATTCATTTCAATGGGTAGGAGCGGTAGACACACCGCTCCAAAGATGCTGCTAGCAGGACTTTTTTTACTATCCTGCCAGCGCATCGCTCCAGTGTGAGGGCCCTCGGGGGCTTTCACATTGGAGACACAGCAGCGGCACTTTCAGGTCGGTTTGCAGTCGCTGTTTTTAGCTCAATAGCGCCTGCAAACCGCCCCAGTGTGAAAGGGGCCTAAGGTAAGTAGAAAAATTTTATTTTATAGCCTCTCTTACCTTTTACAAATGTCCCCCAGGGTAATTGTTGCTATGCGTCGGGTTTCAATTTTCTATTAAAATTCGGTTTAAGCCCCCCCCCCCACATTGGAGCGACTTGTCATGCGACTTTTGAAAGGTCAAATAGCCTGCCAAGCTGCAGCCTATTGCCGGCAATGGCACCGAATCCGACTTTGCACAGTGCTGCATCGATTTTTGCAGAAGTAGTTCCTGCGCTACCTTTTTGACGATTTCGGGTGTGACTTGAGTTAGACCTCTGTGCATGAAGCCGTACAGGGGTCTTCGACGTCGCACTGACATGCAGCTTTAAAAATCCTGTAATTTCAGATGAAAGTCGCACGATTTCAAAGCCCGCAGTTAATGTGAACGAGGGCTTAGGTGGACTTTTCTTTTTAAGGTCTGCTGCATAGTTGTGGTGCTTTTTCTACACCCCTCATATATGTAATGGGGTCAGTTTGCGATTGGATTTGGGGGACCCAGCAGAGCAGAAGCCCTGGTTTTTGTGTCTGACATTTTATTACTAAAACTCCTTTCATGCGGACTTTCTGATTAGGTCAGCCTGTCCTTCTTCCTTTTTTTTTTTTTTTTTTCCAGGCGGTCCTGATTGGAAGCTCCATGCAGGTGTATGGACAGGTGGATGTAAACTGACTTGTGTCTAATTACATCTTCCAACCTCCAAAGTTTGTCCAGGTCTGAAAAAAAAAAAAAAAAAGAGGACTGCGTCTTTTTTTTCCTGGACCTAAACATGATGGATCGGAGGTGGCAGCCCATAGGTCCAATACGGGTCCGCCACAGTCTGCTGTCAAAATGTGTACAAAATGCTGAACAGGCATGGATGTTACAAGGGGGCCACCGGTCTTGATTTGGTGCCGTGTGAAAGACCCTAAAATTTAATATTTAAAGCCGTATTAAACCCAAAAGCAAAAATGTATTATATTGCAGCTTACCAATTATTAGATGTGATGGCTGCATTTGTTTTCTTTTCTTAGGATTTCTTTCTTCTGTTTTCATCTGGTAATCCTGCATGTAAGTCTCTTGTTTTTTCAAAAGAACAAGCTCCCATGCAGATTGTATTAAAGCGGGATTCCGGCCAGCGAAATTTTTTTTTTTTTTTAAAGTCAGCAGCTACAAACACTGTAGCTGCTGACTTTAAATAAGTAGACTTGCCTGTCCTGGGTGCCCACGATGTCGGCTGTCCGAGGCCGACCCGTCCCTCGGCTCTCGGGTCCCGGCACCGCCATCCTAACTAAGGGAAACAGGCAGTGGAGGCCTTGCGGCTTCTGTCCAAAGGTGCCACCAGTGACCTTTCATCCAGATTGGGGGCGCTCTAATACAGAAGGTGTTACTGGCCGCTGTGCTCCTTCATCCAGGGTGGGGGGTGGCTCTCTAATACAGGAGGCGTGTTATTGGCCACTGTGCTCCTTCATCCAGAGTGGTGTGGGGGGGCACTCTCTAATACAGGAGGCGTGTTACTGGCCGCTGTGCTCCTTCATCCTCTCTCTAATACAGGAGGCGTGTTATTGGCCACTGTGCTCCTTCATCCAGAGTGGTGTGGGGGGGCACTCTCTAATACAGGAGGCGTGTTACTGGCCGCTGTGCTCCTTCATCCAGGGTGGGGGGTGGCTCTCTAATACAGGAGGCGTGTTACTGGCCGCTGTGCTCCTTCATCCAGGGTGGGGGGTGGCTCTCTAATACAGGAGGCGTGTTACTGGCCGCTGTGCTCCTTCATCCAGGGTGGGGGGTGGCTCTCTAATACAGGAGGCGTGTTACTGGCCGCTGTGCTCCTTCATCCAGGGTGTGTGGGGGGGCGCTCTAATACAGGAGGTGTGTCAGTAGTCAGGTCACCTGGTAAAAAAAAGCCTAAAAAGAGAATATGAATGCGGCCGCCACATCTAATGATTATAAGCTGCAATATATGACATTTTTTGATTTGGGTTAATACCGCTTTAGGATTGTCTTGGAAAATACATTCTCCATGTAAATTGTTTTATCTGGGGGTTCACACTTGTGCAGTGCGGGACACGGCATGTGATTCGCACGGAAACGCACTACATTTATGTGCAAATCGCATGTGATGTCTGTGCAGTGCGATCTGGGCCATTCTGTCCACACCAAAATGCTGGACCCTTTTTTTTTTTTTTTTTTTTTTTTTTTTTTCTTTCTTTTGGCCAAGCCCAGGATCGGATCACCTGGGTGTCCACATCAATGTGATTGGATTCGGATAAATTGCACTGTGTTTTGGGGTGTTGTTAATTTACCGTTGACAGCCGCAGCAGATCACATGGACGCTGCGCGATTTCAATCCAGTGCAGGGAACACACAAGATTCGCTGCATTTCCCGCATTGCATATATGTGAACCTAGGCTTAATCTGAATGGGTTTGTTTTTTTTTTTTTTTTTTTTTTTTTTGCAATCCAAGCGGGTCAGCATTATGTGTAATCTCCTTCCTCCTTCATCCTCCTTCACTCCTTCCTTCCTTCACACTCCTTCCTCCTCCTTCACACTTCTCTCCTCCTTCACACTCCTTCCTCCTCCTTCACCCTTCTCCTTTCCCTTCACCCTTCTTCCTCTTTCCCTTCACCCTTCTTCCTCTTTCCCTTCACCCTTCTTCCTTCTTTCCCTTCACCCTTCTTCCTTCTTTCCTTCACCCTTCTTCCTTCTTTCCCTTCACCCTTCTTCCTTCTTTCCCTTCACCCTTCTTTCCTTCTTTCCCTTCACCCTTCTTCCTTCTCCTTCCCTTCTTCCTTCTTTCCCTTCACCCTTCTTCCTTCTTTCCCTTCACCCTTCTTCCTTCTTTCCCTTCACCCTTCTTCCTTCTTTCCCTTCACCCTTCTTCCTTCTTTCCCTTCACCCTTCTTCCTTCTTTCCCTTCACCCTTCTTCTCTTCCCTCTCACCTTCTTCCTTCTTTCCTCACCCTTCTTCCTTCTTTCCCTTCACCCTTCTTCCTTCTTTCCCTTCTCTTCCTTCCTTCTTCCTTCTTTCCCCTTCACCCTTCTTCCTTCTTTCCTTCACCCTTCTTCCTTCTTTCCCTTCACCCTTCTTCCTTCTTTCCCTTCACCCTTCTTCCTTCTTTCCTTCACCCCTTCTTCCTTCTTTCCCTTCACCCTTCTTCCTTTTTCCCTTCACCCTTCTTCCTTCTTTCCCTTCACCCTTCTTCCTTCTTTCCCTTCACCCTTCTTCCTTCTTTCCCTTCACCCTTCTTCCTTCTTTCCTCTTCACCCTTCTTCCTTCTTTCCCTTCACCCTTCTTCCTTCTTTCCCTTCACCCTTCTTCCTTCTTTCCCTTCACCCTTCTTCCTTCTTTCCTTCACCCTTCTTCCTTCTTTCCCTTCACCCTTCTTCCTTCTTTCCCTTCACCCTTCTTCCTTCTTTCCCTTCACCCTTCTTCCTTCTTTCCCTTCACCCTTCTTCCTTCTTTCCCTTCACCCTTCTTCCTTCTTTCCCTTCACCCCTTCTTCCCTTCTTTCCCTTCACCCTTCTTCCCTTCTTTCCCTTCACCCTTCTTTCCCTTCTTTCCCTTCACCCTTCTTCCTTCTTTCCCTTCACCCTTCTTTTCCCTTCTCCCTTCATCCTTCTTTCCCTTCACCCTTCATCCTTCTTTCCCTTCACCCTTCATCCTTCTTTCCCTTCACCCTTCATCCTTCTTTCCCTTCACCCTTCATCCTTCTTTCCCTTCACCCTTCATCCTTCTTTCCCTTCACCCTTCTTCCTTCTTTCCCTTCACCCTTCTTCCTTCTTTCCCTTCACCCTTCTTCCTTCTTTCCCTTCACCCTTCTTCCTTCTTTCCCTTCACCCTTCTTCCTTCTTTCCCTTCACCCTTCTTCCTTCTTTCCCTTCACCCTTCTTCCTTCTTTCCCTTCACCCTTCTTCCTTCTTTCCCTTCACCCTTCTTCCTTCTTTCCCTTCACCCTTCTTCCTTCTTTCCCTTCACCCTTCTTCCTTCTTTCCCTTCACCCTTCTTCCTTCTTTCCCCTTCACCCTTCTTCCTTCTTTCCCTTCACCCTTCTTCCTTCTTTCCCTTCACCCTTCTTCCTTCTTTCCCTTCACCCTTCTTCCTTCTTTCCCTTCACCCTTCTTCCTTCTTTCCCTTCACCCTTCTTCCTTCTTTCCCTTCACCCTTCTTCCTTCTTTCCCTTCACCCTTCTTCCTTCTTTCCCTTCACCCTTCTTCCTTCTTTCCCTTCACCCTTCTTCCTTCTTTCCCTTCACCCTTCTTCCTTCTTTCCCTTCACCCTTCTTCCTTCTTT
>JBBDGP010004921.1:0-90567 GCA_037952835.1 Lithobates septentrionalis
AAAACACATGTCCCCAAATAATAAAAAAAGCTGTCCCCCACATATGTCACACTAAAATCACATGTCCCAATGGTAATCTGCACACATATGTACGTGATCACCTGCACACATCTGTACATGATCATTTGCGTACATATGTCCGTGATCACACAAACCAATTATTATACACTTAACAGGATTTTTTTTATCAAAAACATGTAGCAGAATACATTTTGGCTTAAATTTATGACAAAATTCGATTTTACTGGATCTCTTTTAAAACAGAAAAAAGAAAATATTGTTTTTTTTCCAAATTTCCACTATTTTTGCGCTTATATCGCAAAAAAAAAAAAATGGAGTCGTGAATAAATACCACCAAAAGAAAGCTCTATTTGTGCGAACAAAATGATAAAAATTTCATTTGGGTACAGTGTAGCATGACCGAGTAATTGTCATTAAAAGTGCGAGAGCGCTGAAAGCTGAAAATTGGTCTGGGAAGGAAGGGGGCGAAAGTGCCCAGTATTGAGGTGGTTAAGGTCATGGAGTGGCCTATCCAGTCTCCAGACCTTAATCCTATAGAAAATGTATGGAGGAGCTGAAACTTCGAGTTTCCAAGAAACCTTCAGGATTTAGAGAAGATCTGTGAAGAAGAGTGGACCAAAATCCCTCCTGAGATGTGAGGAAACTGGTCACCACCTACAAGAGACGTCTGACCTCTGTGATCACCAACAAGGGTTTCTCCACCAACTACTAAGTCATGTTTTGCTTGGGGATCAAATACTTATTTTACTCACTGAACTGCAACTCCATTTATAACATTTGTATTGTGTGTTTTTTCTGGATTTTTGGTTGATATTCTGTCTCTATCATATAAAATACACCTATGATAAAAATTATAGACCCTTCATTTCTTTGTAAGGGGGCAAACTTACACCATCTGCAGGGAGACGATCAGTACTTACCCCACTGTAAAAGCAATCTTAGCAGCTAAAAATCAGCTGGATCAATGGTGGTTTCTGCCACCTTCCCATGCTCTCCCGCCCCATTGGGGAGCCTGGGTTTTGCCAGCTGACCATAGAGACGACTAAGGACCGGAATGACCCCCCGATCATCTCTATGGTCTAAGTCAGAAACCGGAAGTGATGAGGATTTTGGCACTTTAGGTTTCAGTGCTTTTGGGGGTAGAGGACATTAAGGTTCTGGTCTTCCTCCCAGTGCCAGCATAGACCCATCTGCAACTGAGGGTGTTGGTTCAAGAAGAAACTGTCTCACCTATCCTCCTGAGGGATTAAGGTGCAGGAATTGGGGTTATCTGAGGGGTGAAGGTGCAGGAATTGGGGTTATCTGAGGCGTGAAGGTGTAGGAATTGGGGTTATCTGAGGGATGAAGGTGTAGGAATTGGGGTGATCTGAGGGATTAAGGTGCAGGAATTGGGGTTATCTGAGGGATTAAGGTGCAGGAATTGGGGTGATCTGAGGGATTAAGGTGCAGGAATTGGGGTGATCTGAGGGATTAAGGTGCAGGAATTGGGGTTATCTGAGGGGTGAAGGTGTAGGAATTGGGGTGATCTGAGGGGTGAAGGTGTAGGAATTGGGGTGATCTGAGGGATTAAGGTGCAGGAATTGGGGTTATCTGAGGGGTACAGGTGTAGGAATTGGGGTGATCTGAGGGATTAAGGTGCAGGAATTGGGGTTATCTGAGGGGTGAAGGTGTAGGAATTGGGGTTATCTGAGGGGTGAAGGTGTAGGAATTGGGGTGATCTGAGGGGTGAAGGTGTAGGAATTGGGGTGATCTGAGGGATTAAGGTGCAGGAATTGGGGTTATCTGAGGGGTGAAGGTGTAGGAATTGGGGTTATCTGAGGGATTAAGGTGCAGGAATTGGGGTTATCTGAGGGATTAAGGTGCAGGAATTGGGGTGATCTGAGGGATTAAGGTGCAGGAATTGGGGTTATCCGAGGGATTAAAGTGATTGTAAAGGTAATTTTTTTAAAAATATCAAACATGTCATACTTACCTCCACTGTGCAGCTCGTTTTGCACAGAGTGGCCCCGATCCTCCTCTTCTGGGGTCCCCCGGCGGCTCTCGCGGCTCCTCCCCACATCTGATAACCCCCTCGGAGAAGTGCTTCCCCCGAGGGGGTTACCTTGCGGGCACGCTCCAGAGTCCAGCATTCGGGGTCCATAGAGGCCGAATGCAGGACTAGGCCCCACCCCCCGGTACTCGCTTCATTGGATTTGATTGACAGCAGCGGGAGCCAATGGCTGCTCTGCTATCAATCTATCCAATAACGAGCCGAGTACCCCGGGCAGAGAGACAGCGTGTCCCCGCCGGTCAAGTTCGAGGGATCAGGAAAGTAAAACGGGGGGGCTGGGGGGCCTGTCACTGCCAGGTGTTTTTTAAACTTAATGCATAGGATGTATTAAGGCGAAAAAACACGAATCTTTGCAACCCCTCTAAGGTGCAGGAATTGGGGTGATCTGGGGGGTGAGGGTACAGGAATTGGGGTGATCTGAAGGGTGAGGGTACAGGAATTGGGGTGATCTGAGGGGTGAAGGTGCAGGAATTGGGGTGATCAGAAGGGTGAGGGTACAGGAATTGGGGTGATCTGAGGGGTGAAGGTGCAGGAATTGGGGTGATCTGAAGGGTGAGGGTACAGGAATTGGGATGATCTGAGGGGTGAAGGTGCAGGAATTGGGGTGATCTGAAGGGTGAGGGTACAGGAATTGGGATGATCTGAGGGGTGAAGGTGCAGGAATTGGGGTGATCTGAAGGGTGAGGGTACAGGAATTGGGATGATCTGAGGGGTGAAGGCGCAGGAATTGGGATGATCTGAGGGGTGAAGGCGCAGGCATTGGGTTGATCTGAGGGGTTGAGAGGAGATGCAGGAATTGGGGTGATCTGAGGGGTGAAGGTGCAGGAATTGGGTTGATCTGAGGGGTGAAGGTGCAGGAATTGGGTTGATCTGAGGGGTGAAGGTGCAGGAATTGGGTTGATCTGAGGGGTGAAGGTGCAGGAATTGGGGTGATCTGAGGGGTGAAGGCGCAGGAATTGGGATGATCTGAGGGGTGAAGGCGCAGGCATTGGGTTGATCTGAGGGGTTGAGATGCAGGAATTGGGGTGATCTGAGGGGTGAAGGTGCAGGAATTGGGTTGATCTGAGGGGTGAAGGTGCAGGAATTGGGGTGATCTGTAGGGGTGAAGGTGCAGGAATTGGGGTGATCTGAGGAGTGAAGGTGCAGGAATTGGGATGATCTGAGGGGTGAAGGTGCAGGAATTGGGGTTATCTGAGGGGTGAAGGTGTAGGAATTGGGGTGATCTGAGGGGTGAAGGTGTAGGAATTGGGGTGATCTGAGGGATTAAGGTGCAGGAATTGGGGTTATCTGAGGGGTGAAGGTGTAGGAATTGGGGTTATCTGAGGGATTAAGGTGCAGGAATTGGGGTTATCTGAGGGATTAAGGTGCAGGAATTGGGGTGATCTGAGGGATTAAGGTGCAGGAATTGGGGTTATCCGAGGGATTAAAGTGATTGTAAAGGTAATTTTTTTAAAAATATCAAACATGTCATACTTACCTCCACTGTGCAGCTCGTTTTGCACAGAGTGGCCCCGATCCTCCTCTTCTGGGGTCCCCCGGCGGCTCTCGCGGCTCCTCCCCACATCTGATAACCCCCTCGGAGAAGTGCTTCCCCCGAGGGGGTTACCTTGCGGGCACGCTCCAGAGTCCAGCATTCGGGGTCCATAGAGGCCGAATGCAGGACTAGGCCCCACCCCCCGGTACTCGCTTCATTGGATTTGATTGACAGCAGCGGGAGCCAATGGCTGCTCTGCTATCAATCTATCCAATAACGAGCCGAGTACCCCGGGCAGAGAGACAGCGTGTCCCCGCCGGTCAAGTTCGAGGGATCAGGAAAGTAAAACGGGGGGGCTGGGGGGCCTGTCACTGCCAGGTGTTTTTTAAACTTAATGCATAGGATGTATTAAGGCGAAAAAACACGAATCTTTGCAACCCCTCTAAGGTGCAGGAATTGGGGTGATCTGGGGGGTGAGGGTACAGGAATTGGGGTGATCTGAAGGGTGAGGGTACAGGAATTGGGGTGATCTGAGGGGTGAAGGTGCAGGAATTGGGGTGATCAGAAGGGTGAGGGTACAGGAATTGGGGTGATCTGAGGGGTGAAGGTGCAGGAATTGGGGTGATCTGAAGGGTGAGGGTACAGGAATTGGGATGATCTGAGGGGTGAAGGTGCAGGAATTGGGGTGATCTGAAGGGTGAGGGTACAGGAATTGGGATGATCTGAGGGGTGAAGGTGCAGGAATTGGGGTGATCTGAAGGGTGAGGGTACAGGAATTGGGATGATCTGAGGGGTGAAGGCGCAGGAATTGGGATGATCTGAGGGGTGAAGGCGCAGGCATTGGGTTGATCTGAGGGGTTGAGAGGAGATGCAGGAATTGGGGTGATCTGAGGGGTGAAGGTGCAGGAATTGGGTTGATCTGAGGGGTGAAGGTGCAGGAATTGGGTTGATCTGAGGGGTGAAGGTGCAGGAATTGGGTTGATCTGAGGGGTGAAGGTGCAGGAATTGGGGTGATCTGAGGGGTGAAGGCGCAGGAATTGGGATGATCTGAGGGGTGAAGGCGCAGGCATTGGGTTGATCTGAGGGGTTGAGATGCAGGAATTGGGGTGATCTGAGGGGTGAAGGTGCAGGAATTGGGTTGATCTGAGGGGTGAAGGTGCAGGAATTGGGGTGATCTGTAGGGGTGAAGGTGCAGGAATTGGGGTGATCTGAGGAGTGAAGGTGCAGGAATTGGGGTGATCTGAGGGGTTGAGATGCAGGAATTGGGGTGATCTGAGGGGTGAAGGTGCAGGAATTGGGGTGATCCGAGGGGTTAAGATGCAGGAATTGGGGTGATCTGTAGGGGTGAAGGTGCAGGAATTGGGTTATCTGAGGGGTGAAGGTGCAGGCATTCGGGTGATCTGAGGGGTGAAGGTGCAGGAACTGGGGTGATCTGAAGGGGTGAAGGTGCAGGAATTGGGTTGATCTGAGGGGTTAAGATGCAGGAATTGGGGTGATCTGAGGGGTGAAGGTGCAGGAACTGGGGTGATCTGAAGGGGTGAAGGTACAGGAATTGGGTTGATCTGAGGGGTTAAGGTGCAGGAATTGGGGTGATCTGGGGGGTGAAGGTGCAGGAATTGGGGTGATCTGAAGGGGTGAAGGTGCAGGAATTGGGTTGATCTGAGGGATGAAGGTGCAGGAATTGGGGTGATCTGGGGGGTGAAGGTGCAGGAATTGGGGTGATCTGAAGGGGTGAAGGTGCAGGAATTGGGTTGATCTGAGGGATGAAGGTGCAGGCATTCGGGTGATCTGAGGGGGTGAAGGTGTAGGAATTGGGTTGATCTGAGGGGTTAAGATGCAGGAATTGGGGTGATCTGAAGGGGTGAAGGTGCAGGAATTGTGGTGATCTGGGGGGTGAAGGTGCAGGAATTGAGTTGATCTGAGGGGTTAAGATGCAGGAATTGGGGTGATCTGAGGGGTGAAGGTGCAGGAATTGGGGTGATCTGAGGGGTGAAGGTGCAGGCATTCGGGTGATCTGAGGGGTGAAGGTGCAGGCATTCGGGTGATCTGAGGGGTGAAGGTGCAGGAATTGGGGTGATCTGAAGGGGTGAAGGTGCAGGAATTGGGTTGATCTGAGGGGTTAAGATGCAGGAATTGGGGTGATCTGAGGGGTGAAGGTGCAGGAACTGGGGTGATCTGAGGGGTTAAGGTGCAGGAATTGGGGTGATCTGGGGGGTGAAGGTGCAGGAATTGGGTTGATCTGAGGGATGAAGGTGCAGGCATTCGGGTGATCTGAGGGGTGAAGGTGCAGGAATTGGGGTGATCTGAAGGGGTGAAGCTGCAGGAATTGGGGAGATCTGAGGGATGAAGGTGCAGGCATTCGGGTGATCTGAGGGGTGAAGGTGCAGGAACTGGGGTGATCTGAAGGGGTGAAGGTGCAGGAATTGGGGTGATCTGAGGGGTGAAGGTGCAGGAATTGGGGTGATCTGAGGGGTGAAGGTGCAGGAATTGGGGTGATCTGAGGGGTGAAGGTGCAGGCATTCGGGTGATCTGAGGGGTGAAGGTGCAGGAATTGGGTTGATCTGAGGGGTGAAGGTGCAGGCATTCGGGTGATCTGAGGGGTTAAGATGCAGGAATTGGGGTGATCTGAGGGGT
Organism: Lithobates septentrionalis; assembly: GCA_037952835.1. Classification (NCBI taxonomy): domain Eukaryota; kingdom Metazoa; phylum Chordata; class Amphibia; order Anura; family Ranidae; genus Lithobates; species Lithobates septentrionalis. The sequence goes on from JBBDGP010004921.1 coordinate 6,180, forward strand.
GAAGGTGCAGGAATTGGGGTGATCTGAGGGGTGAAGGTGCAGGCATTCGGGTGATCTGAGGGGTGAAGGTGCAGGAATTGGGGTGATCTGAGGGGTGAAGGTGCAGGCATTTGGGTGATCTGAGGGGTGAAGGTGCAGGAATTGGGTTGATCTGAAGCGTTAAGGTGCAGGCATTGGGGTGATCTGGGGGTGAAGGTGTAGAAATTGGAGTGATATGGGGGGTGAAGGTGTAGGAATTGGGGTGATCTGGGGGGTGAAGGTGTAGGAATTGGGGTGATCTGAGGGGTTAAGTTGCAAAAAATTGTATGCAGCTTATCGACCTTTAAGGTGATTTCCTGGCAGTGCAAATTTCCACTGGGTTCCAATTGTGCTCTTACAGAGTGCCACCTGGTGGACATGAGCCTCTGATGAAGTCAATAGGCGAAACATATCATCATGCTAGAGCTGGAGACTCTGATAGTTGTTTTAAACTTAAACTACACTTGTTTTTTTTTTTTTTCAAACTCTGTGACTGTGTATGAAGTTCATACCCGATATACTGGAGGAGAGGTGGAACTTTCCAGGTGATTTAATGCTGTAACCCTGTTTAGCTGTGCTGTTGTGGATCTTGAGAGTGATCAGCAAGACATTCAAAGGAAGAACCTAAACCTGAGACAAAGGAGCAGTAAATCCAGGATAGGAAATTCTTAGTATGTTGGGATAACAGAGAGTCCATGTGTGTTAGACATGAAATGAGAGCACAGCAATTGCTACAGAGACCCCAAGCTTTGAAGGTCATTTCCAGGAAGCAGCGAGACCACTGGCAGTGATGGTAGAGTAGCCATTCTCAACAATTATTCCCGTAGAACCCTGGGGTTCCTCCAGAGGTTGCTTGGGGTTCCTTGGGTATTGCCTAATTGACCTCCCTTTTGGTAGGTACCTGCAGAATTTTGTGTCCAATACCATTTGATCACCAATGTAAGGAACATTCTTCCCACTGATCACCAATGTAAGGAACATTCTTCTCACTGATCACCAATGTAAGGAACATTCTTCCCACTGATCACCAATGTAAGGGACATTCTTCCCACTGATCACCAATGTAAGGGACATTCTTCCCACTGATCACCAATGTAAGGAACATTCTTCTCACTGATCACCAATGTAAGGAACATTCTTCTCACTGATCACCAATGTAAGGGACATTCTTCTCACTGATCACCAATGTAAGGAACATTCTTCTCACTGATCACCAATGTAAGGAACATTCTTCTCACTGATCACCAATGTAAGGGACATTCTTCCCACTGATCACCAATGTAAGGAACATTCTTCCCACTGATCACCAATGTAAGGAACATTCTTCTCACTGATCACCAATGTAAGGAACATTCTTCTCACTGATCACCAATGTAAGGGACATTCTTCCCACTGATCACCAATGTAAGGAACATTCTTCTCACTGATCACCAATGTAAGGGACATTCTTCTCACTGATCACCAATGTAAGGGACATTCTTCTCACTGATCACCAATGTAAGGAACTTTCTTCTCACTGATCACCAATGTAAGGAACATTCTTCCCACTGATCACCAATGTAAGGAACATTCTTCCCACTGAACCCCAAAGGATGTTATTTTAGCAGGGGCTACCCAAGAGCAGAAAATTATTCTGAGTTCCTTTGGATATAAAAGGTTGAGAAGGATGTGGTAGAGCGTTGGTGGGGGGGCTGAAAAGAGAATGCTCCCCAGTACTGGGTACAAATTTTTGGAGTGCGTCTGAGCTTCAGGAACAGAGTTTATGCCCAGTGCCACTTCCAAATCAACCAATTTTTGATACTAAATTGAAGTTACCGGCACAAGTGAAGTGAGAGTAGAAAAGATGCTCAGTGCAGACCTTGTTATTTTTTGATGATTATTTTTGGCACATTCAGTTCAACACCAAGAAATGTCACACCTGACAAACTATGTGATTAGACAGGAACTTCAAATGATCTCACTCAATGGATCGCACTCCACAATTTCCTGTTAACGTGAACCAAACCCCTGATTTCAAACCTCAGATTAACCCCAAGGCACAACACGTAGCCTCAAACTAACCCATAAAGCTAGGCTGTAACAATACTCCAACCCCAAAAGCCAAGACTAAGCTATCCATAACCTTTTGTTTTTAAGGTAATTCTTGAACCTAATTTTTAGCCTTTCATTCACTTTCAGTCACTTGCCATCTCACCTAAGGTCCACCTTCACCATGTTCCCTCAGCATTCTGTTGTTCCATTGGTGGCTTTTCCAATTATCTGGTACTTCCAGCTATGGGGGGGGGGGGGGGGGTTTATATGATCTTTTCCATAGAAGCTGTTTTACCCTCCAGAGAATTTGTATTTCTGTCCATCTGGTCCTGAGATTTAAACAGCTCTTCCACATAACACAGCCATGCGGGGGCCGAAGACCTGATTTTTCTTTGCTGCAGTTGTAAACCCTTCCATATACCCAGCGCAGTGACTGGCCTCAGGTGATACACAGAGATGAAACAAATCCTCCTACATAAGTTGTGCCTGTTTATCTGAAGTCTTCTCTTCTCTATAGCCATTCAAAGTCCAGAATTCATACAGCTTATTTGAGCTGTTAAAAAAAAGGGGGCGGAGAGCAGAAATGACACTCTGCAGAGCTCAGTGAGGAGAGCTCTGACAGCTGATTGGAGGGAAGGGACACCCCCCCCTTCACACAGCACCCAGGAACAGAGCTGAGGCTGTCGATCACAGGCTGTGCGCTGGAGCTCCCTTCCCCTGTCACCATTTTTCTCTTGGTGTCGGGAAAACTTGTCAGAAGTTACTCATGCAGATAGCAGATGAAGGAGGCAGCAGACAGAAATGACACTTAGTGCTCTGGACTGAGACAAGTACACACTATAGAGTAGATGTCTCCAAATGTTCCAAACAAAAGGCCAGTTTACTGTCCTTCAGACTTTAGGGGGGCCGGACTGTGGAAGTACAAAAGGTCCCGGCGTCTGTGGGGAAAAAAACAATGTCCCATCTTTGACAGTGGGAGGAATAGTGCCCCACCCATCATTGGAGCACAGGTGTGTCAGGAGGAAGCTGTCTCTGGAGCTGCTGCAGGTGATCCGTGTGAGAGGGGAGTGGTGGTGAAATCTCTCCCAGCTCTCCTGGCTCCTTTCTGGGGAAGCCATGGAGGCCAGCGGGGCCTCTCCTGCTGGAAGCTCCCAGCCATCTCCTGGGCCATCAAGTGACATGCCTTCCTCTGTACAAGCCATGGCTGGGGATCTCTCTACCCCTGGTAAGGATGAAGGCTCAGAGGCCATCCGGGAGCGAGTGGTGGCCGGGATTAAGGTCCTGAATAGAGAAAGAGACAAGCTCTATAAACTGAGAGCGGAGCTGAAGCGCTTGAGAAGGCAGCGTGAGGGCTTGCATAGCCAGAGACGTGGGTCCATGGATCCGGAGATCCAACTGGCCAAGGTCCGGGTGGAACACCAAGAAACCATTGTGGCCATGATGGAAGGCAGAGATGGGCCCTTCAAGGAAAAATTCTGCAATGACCGAAGGTTTGCCAGGATGACAAAAATGGAGGTGGAGGAGGAGACCCCCAGTTCAGACCCCCTGCCCCCTCAGGGAGAGGTAAGCAGCCCCATGCCTTCCCAGGACTCAGGAGGCATGCTCAGGGTAATCCAAGCAATGGAGTCTCCTATGCGGGATGATCAGCTGGTGTTTCATGAGGAGGACATTGCTGATAATGTGCCTGACAAGGTAAAGCCTGTCAAGCCCCATGTGGTGCATAAAACTGTTTTTGTGAACACTGTGACTGATACAGACAATGTGCCCAGTGACAATCAGGCTGCTGATCCCATGTGTAGCAATGCTGTGCCTGCTGATGCTGCAGTGCAGCAAAGTTTGTGTTTAAAAAATGACATTCCTGCAGATGAACTACAAGATTCAGCAGAGCCAATTAACCCCCCTTTAGCTGAGTCTAAAGCTGTTTGCCCCACAGCTGCTGAGGACTCTACAGCACAGCTTCAGGAGACAGCTGGTATTGCAGCAGAAACTGTGACTATTCCTGATGAGAATGTGAATGTTTGTGTGACTGATAAAAATCATCCCAGTACAAGTGTGATGGACAGTCCTACCAACTCCGTTCCAGCAGATAATAATAATAATAATAGTAATGTACAGACTAATGTGACATCAGTGTGGGACCTTGGCCCTGATAAACCTACATTTGCTCAAGTGGTACGCTCTGCTCCTGGTAGCTCCGCCCCCAAGAGGGTTTTCCCCCTGCGACCTACCACCTTGAGCACCCCGGGATCTGGTCTTGGGTCTCTGGCTTCTGCTGGGGGTCCGAGACGAAATGTAGTGATTCTTAAATGGGAAGGTGGTGCAATCCCTCCAGCACGGCGTGCGGTGGTGGACATGATTTTGGAGATGGGTTTTGGGGCAAACGATCTGTATGCCCTAATACATGTTGCTGGCAGCCGGAAATATACCATTAGCTTCACCAGGCCAGAGGGTCTTGACCTGTTCTGGGAGCGATATGAGGCTCAGTGCAGGTCAAGACCCGAATGGGAAGGTCTGGCCCCAGTTGTGGTTTCACAAAGGTCTACAGTGAAAAAAATCACAATTATTCTCACTAATGAGAGTGTTCCTGCTCGAGATTTAGAGGTCTGGTTAAAGAATTATGGTGAGGTATTGACTAAGCCCGATAAAATACTTGATGAGCGTAACATCTGGACTGGGGGTTGGTCGGTTACAGTCAGGTTGGCCAGGGATGGGAATGTTGTCCGTCACCTGCCCTCCTCAGCTTTTATAGGGAGGGATAGGATGACTATTTTCTACCCTGATCAGCCGAAGCTGTGTCACCGCTGTGGAGAAAAGGGGCATTTGAGTTCCTCCTGTTCAGCCTTGATATGTTCAGTGTGTCGGGGTCAGGGTCATATGGCCAAGGACTGCACCGAGATGATCAGGTGCAACCTGTGCCTGCGCCTTGGCCACCCCTACAGCAGGTGTCCTGAAGCCTGGCACAATATGGAGAAGGAGGTAATTGATGACATGTCAAGGCTGGACAGGATGGAGGGTGATGCCCCTGGTGTACCATCCTCCTCTGCGGTGACGGACTCCCCTGGTCCTGTTCAGGGTTCCTCCCCAGTTCCTGTGGCCACCCCTCCTGTGTCTGTAAGTATTCCTTCTGTATCTGTCTCTGTGTCCCCCCAGCCTACTGTACCCTCTCCTCATGTGTCAGAACTTTCCAAGTCTGTGCCCCCCGAGTCAGTTCCCCCCCAGGAGTCTACCCCTCCTAAGTCTGACTCAAAGGGAGCACCCCCCCACCAGGAGTGGTAACATGTACTAAAAAGGTTGCTTCTTCCTCTGTAAAGAAGTCTTCTGTAAAGACTTCACAGAGAAAAACAAGAGATGAGGGCATCTCTGAAGCTGACCTGCAGTACCTGGAGGAGAGAAGGAAGGTTGGGAAGCGGAAGAAGCAGGTGGTGAGGACGGAACAGGCTCCAGTGCCTGTCTCCAACCGTTATAGGTCCTCTAATTGGGAGATTTCTTCATCTGGAGCTTCTTCGGAGCGAAGTTCTGATTCTGAGATGGAATTTGAGGCGGCCTCAAGAAAGAGAGAGGCTTCTGGTGATGAGCAGCAGAGGGGAGCTAAGAAGCAATCCACCCAATAACCCAAATGGCGGTTCCCCCTCCGTTAAAAGTGGTGACAATAAATGTCGCCAGCATTAAGTCAGTAAGAGCTCGTTCTATGGCCTTCTTTTTGTTCAGCCAATTAGATGCTGAAATTTTATTTTTGCAAGAGACTAGGCTCACCTCCTTGGCAGATATTCATATGGCCAAGAGAGAGTGGAGGTATGGTCCATCTTACTGGTCTCTTGCGGCCGAGCCTTACGGCGGTGTGGCGGTGTTGTTTAAAACCGGCATGGTAACTGTCTGGCGGGTTATTGAGGTGGAGATTGGGAGATGTATGGTCTTAGACGTCCTTGTGGGAGGGCAGGACCTGCGCCTAATTAATGTTTATGGGCCACACACAAAGTGGGACAGGAAATGCCTTTTTACAAGGATCAAGCCATTTCTTTTTACATCCCGGCAAGTGGTCTTTGGAGGTGACTTTAATACAATAACTAGGCCCAAGGACAGGAAGGACTTCAAGGACAGGCTGGGATATGATAGCGTTTTTTTAAATAGTATGGTTAGGGATGCTGGTCTTGTGGATGTGCACATTAAGCACCTCCCGGATGACACTGGGTTCACCTTTCATCGAGGTAATAGTCAGAGTAGGATAGATAGGTTTTTTTTGAAGGAGACCTCTGCTTTCTCACCCCCAGTGGTGCAGGCAGTAGAGTTCTCTGATCACTGTATGCTATCTGTGGTCCTGAATGCTTCAGACGCCCCTCAGAGGGGTAAGGGCATCTGGAGACTGAATTCGACTCTACTCAAGGAAGAACATGTTAGACAATCCTTTGAGGAATTCTTTCAGGCACAGGTGACCATCCTGGACTTTTGTAGCAGCAAGGCTGAGTGGTGGGAGCTGACCAAAAAGAGGATCGCTGGATTCTTCAGGGGCCTAGCCAATAGAAAGCAGTTTAATAAATACATGACCTACCAACGTTTACGGAGGAAGCTGGATATTCTTGTCTCGAGAGGAGGAGATCCTGGGGCAATCTCCGAAGTGAAACTCCTTCTCAGGAAGTGTCAATATGACCGGCATGCCTCTTTGGTTCTGGAGAGGGACTATGGGAAGTACCACTCGCCTGACCCTTACCAGAACTGCAAACAAGGTGTAGCAGTTAAAACGGTCATTGGCCTTAAGGACAGTACAGGTTCCTTGACAAAGTCCAGGTCAGGGATACTGGAGGTCGTGAGGTCCTTTTATGCTGACCTTCTTGGAAGGAAAGAGCTTGACCGTGACAAGATGCAAAGCTTTTTGGACTCTACTCCAGGTCTAAATGATGAAGATGTCCCATTGATGAATTTGACAGAGGAGATCACAGTTGAAGAGGTGATGAGGGCAATTGAACAGCTTGCCATCAAAAAGTCACCTGGACCGGATGGCTTGATGGCTGAGTTTTACAAAGCTTTTAAGCCTATTCTGGCCCCACATTTGGTAGAGGTTTTTAACAGTTGCCTTGCAGAGGGGATACTTCCCCCTTCCATGAGGCACTCAGATGTGATTCTTCTTTCAAAGGGTAAAGATCCTTCGATGATTGAGAATTGGCGCCCCATCAGCCTTCTTAATGTCGATAGAAAGATACTGGCAAAGATATTTTTCTGGCGCCTATCGTCAGTAGCAGAGTCTTTGCTTTCTCGCCATCAGCACTGTTCGGTCCAGGGTAGGTGCACCTTCACAGCGGTTTTAGCTGTCCGGGAGCCCTTGGAGCAATGCAGGGCTGCAGGCTGGGGAAAGTATTTGCTGACATTGGATCAGGCAAAGGCTTTTGATCGTGTTAACCATGAGTACCTGTGGTTGCTCCTTAGTAAGTACGGTCTGCCGGGTGGTTTTGTCGATTGGTTGAAAGTCTTGTATAAGGGGGCAGAAAGCTTTCCTCTTGTTAATGGTTGGGTTGGGCAGTCCTTTGAGGTTGGCTCTGGAGTGCGTCAAGGTTGCCCCCTGAGTCCCCTGCTCTATGTGTTTGCAATCGACCCTTTCATCAGGAAGCTAGAGAGCGGCATGTTGTGTGGGGTGCCAGTGGGGCTCCCGGGTGAGCCACCTTTGAGGGTTGTTGCCTATGCGGACGATGTGTCAGTGATTGTCACGGGGGCGGATGAAGCAGAGGAGGTGGTCTCTCTGACATCACGGGATTCTGAAGCATCAGGCTCCAAGATCAATCAGGAAAAGAGTGAAGTCTTCTGGATGGGAAAGGAAGGTGAGGGTTTTGATCTCCCGGACACCTTTCCAGTGCCCCAGGAAAGAATTAAGATTCTAGGCATTGAATTTGGACCCGGCGATTATGGCCTCAAAAACTGGGAAGGCAGACTGGAAATTGCCAATACTAAGGTGGTCAGCTGGAAGAAATGGAAGTTATCTATGAGGGAAAGGGTTGATCTGATTAAGACTTACCTGATTCCGATCTTTTTGTATGTCAGCTTTGTCTGCATCTTGCCAGTGTCTCTCTATGCTAGGGTCAGTAGTGTGTTCTTCCAGATGTTGTGGGGGAACAGACTGAACCCCATCAAGAGGAATGTCACCTATCTATCCAGGAGGGAGGGTGGCTTAGGTATGGTCAACCCAGTTCTTTTCACTGCTTTTTCTCAAGTTTAACATTGGTAATATGCTTGCAGTGGAACCTCCTGGATGGGTAGGCATTTTTAGATCTTGGTTTAGGCTTTTTCTGCGACTTTGGGAAGAAGGTGGCCAAGTGAAGAATCTCAGGGGTCATCGTGGTCAGCTACCAGCCTATGTCGCTCCGTGCCTGAAGTTATTACAGCAGTGGCGATTGTCGGCTGAAGATCTCAGATCGGTTCTGAGGAAAGTCCTTATGAGTCGAGTCTTGAGCGAAGTCTTTCATGACCCACTGGCCTTAAGGGATTGCCCAGGCCCAGTTTTAAGGGCAGGGTTAAGACTTATTAATTTGGACAGAGTACCTCCTAAATTCAGGGATCTGGCCTGGATGTGCTTCCATGGGAGGCTCTATGTTAGGGGCAATTTGAAATTCCGCAGTGGGGTGGATCGTAGCTGTCCTCGGGAGGAGTGTGCAGGTGAGGAGGAGACTATGGACCATTTTCTGCTTCATTGCCCTTTTAACATAGAGGTGTACAAACAGGTGGGGCGGGCCCTCGGTGTTCCTTTCCTCTCCAGGCTGGGTTATGCTGAGTGGGTGTATGGAGCATTCAATACTGGTGGGGTTTTTTGTTTAGATACACTTTTTCTAGTTAGCCTAGTAGTCCGTTATTTCACTTGGAACGCACGGTGTCAGGTCAGCATTCAGCGTAAAATCCTTCCTGTTGAGGTGGTGGTGTATGACATTTTGCATGAGGTGGAGAAGATTCGGGTACTTGAGAGAGACAAGCGGAGTCAGGGGGCTTGGTTGAAGGCGTGGAGGGGTTTCAAGCCTCCCTGACTGCCAGGAGTCTCTTTCCCGGGTGTGGCTGTCTGTCTCTTATCACCCTAGATTATTTTTTGGATTCATTTTTGATAAATGGCTGCGTACATAGGTGATGGGTTGTGCCTCTTAGGCCCTCTCTGCTGCTTTATGTAAATAATTTGGTAGTGGATTATGTATGTATTGTATATATTCTGAACATGGATGTGTATTCCTTGGATTTCTATTGAAGTTTTGTACTATTGTTTTGTTTTTTACTTTTGTATAAAATTGGTTGCTTGATTCTTTTCAATAAAAGATCAATAGTGTCCCATCATTGGTATCAGTGGGAGGAATAGTGTCCCATCATTGGTATCAGTGGGAGGAATTGTGCCCATTCATTGGTGTCAGTGGGAGGTTTAGTGCCCCATCATGGGTGTCAGTAGGAGAAATAGTACCTCGAGGGCCGGAAAAAAGCAAGCAAAGGGCCACAGTTTGGAGACCACTGCTATAGAGGGATATGCTTTGTTCATATTTCATGTCTAAGGATTACATCCACTTTAGGTAACACCTACAGCTCTTGTCCCTCCCCCAGCCTGTGACTGGACAGTAAAAGGAGAAGCAGCAGACTGATGAGCTCATCTCTCTGTTACTTTGCTCTCTTTCTATCATCATGTCCCTTGCAAGCACTACAGCAAAACTGTCTCCTGGTGCTGCTTGTCCCTATCAGTCAAATACAAGGTCAAATTTCGGTACTTCTACTATTTTCATTTAAAGCTGAAGTTGAACTGAAATCCAATGAATGAAAGGGGCGGGGCCAGGGGCAGTCAGGGCGGGGAGGAAAAGCCTAGATGATGCCGGACGTCCTCCAGGCAGGAAATGAGGTTGGGCTTTATCTGACTTGTTGCAGCTTCTAATGCACGTTGAGAAGCTCACAGTGTGCGGTGAAATCAGAGTAGACATGTGCACGGCAAAAATTTCATTTTTCGGTTGCATTGGTTAGGTTGATGTTTCTTTTCTCGTTGTCCAAGTCCGGTTCATTTTTTAGGATTCGTTTCATATATTCGATATACGGGGTGGATTCGAAAAGTGTCTCAACAGACACGTCACTCGCCAAATGACAGGTAAACATGGGGGGGCGGGTACACCCACCGTGACGTCACCAGGTGACCCCGCTACCATTTTACCTGTCATATGGCAAGTGTCACCTGACGGGACATGTCGTGTTTGGCGGGTGGCTTTTTTTTTGTGTGTGGATCAGTGTTCGTCGTGATTGACGCTGGATTTACATCAGGGGACAATTTTAAAATATAAATAAATAAACAAAAATAAAAACATTGTTTTTACAGTGTGTATTGTTTTAATTTTTGTTGGTGAATGAGTAGGAGTACTATGTACCCCTACTCATTCACGTGTGTAGTGTGTCGGGATCTGGGGGCCCTCTTGTGAAAGGGGGCTTACCGATTCCAAGACGTCACCTGCCCCCCCTTCCCCCACAACTACTGGGCCAGGGTAGTGGACAAGAGGCCCTTGTCCTCATCAACATAGGGATAAGGTGCTTTGGGGGTAGGGAGCCCTCACTCCCTCAAATCATGTTGAGGAATAAGGGTCTGGTATGGATTTTGAGGGGGACCCCACACCATTTTTTTTAGAAAAAATTTGGCATGAGGTTCCCCCTCGTTTATAACTTTTTTCGGATTTGTTGCTATTCACTTTAACCAGTTCCCGCCCAAGGTGCATCATATGACGTCATGGACCTTGAGTGGTGATATCTGAATTATGGCTGCGATTCTGTGCACCGTTGGAACAATCATAGCAGCTGTTCAGCCGCTTGATTGTTCTTACATGCGGCGGAAGGGGACACCCCCGCCCCTCCTGCCGCCCTTCGGGGCTTCTCCCGGCTCGACCCTGCGATCGGTGAGCCGGAGCACGAATCGGTCGCCGCCGGAAGTTTACCATAGAGATTTCCGGTGACCAGATGGTCCCCAGTCATCTCTATGGCCCTCGGAGGCCCGGGTGCGACCTTATGACGTCACGTCCGGGCCGACGGATGTAAACAAAGCCGAGGACACGGCTGGAAAGGCCGAGATAGATCTTTTTTTTTTTTTGATCTCAGGTTTTTCCAGCCTGATGGAGAGATGTGAGGTCTTATAGAAGAACCCACAGCTCCCCATAAAGAGGACCTGTCACACACTATTCCTAGTACAAGGGATGTTTACATTCCTTGTAATAGGAATAAAAGTGATCAAAATTTTTTGTGTAAAAATAAAAAAATTAAAAGTAAAATGTGTGAAGCGAACGCATACATAAGTCGCGCCCACATATGTAAACAGCGTTCAAATCGCACATGTGAGGTATCGCCATGTGCGTTAGAGCAAAAGCAACAATTCTAGTGCTAGACCTCCTCTGTAACTCTAAACTGGTAACCTGTAAAAAAATGTAAAGTGTCGCCTATAGAGATTTTTAAGTACCGAAGTTTGGTGCGGTTCCACGAGTGTGCGCAATTTTAAAGCGTGTCATGTTAGGTATCCATTTACGTAACATCATCTTTCATATTATACAAAAAAATTGTGCTAACTTTACTGTTTTTTTTTTTTTTTAATTCATGAAACTTTTTTTTTTTAAACACGTTTGAAAAATCGCTGCACAAATATCATGTGACATAAAAACTTTCGACGACTAAAAAAACATATATAATGTTTGGGGGTTCTTAATAATTTTCGAGAAAAAAATGATGACTTTTACATGTAGGAGCGAAGTCCCAGAATTGGCCTGGATGGGAAGTGGTTAATGTTCATTTGTAAATTCGGATACATCTGAATCTCCGAAAATGAAACAAATGTTGTCCGAAAAATGCAACAAATTGTAACATGTCTAAATCAGAGCAAGCTATTTCATTGCAAGAAAGGAGGTGCTACAACTGAGCAAGACTGAAGGGATGGCCGGAGTTCTGCTTTAAAAACAGGTTTAGTTTTGTATTAATAAATACAGTGCTGCATTAATTTGTGTCTTATTTATCTGTCTGGGGGAATTCATAAAAAACCTCGCTAAAAGGTTGGCACTGGAAACCGTTGGCCCACTTTTTATTGGAGACAAATTGCCTTTTAAGGCCACCCAAAAGAGGTCATGGTATATGTACATAGAACACAACCTTTTTTGCTCGGGTTCATTATTGCATGCAGGTATAGATGCTAATTCATTGACCCTCAAGGGGGTACCTGACCCTTCCACACAGATGACTTAACCCTCTAGCACCCTACTAACTGCCCACTGCTATTTCCTGCAACCACCTCCCCACACCAACATGACCATATGTGTGTCTTTTCTGCCCACAGCTGGTACCATGGCTATCTCTCGGGACCTGATGCAGAGAAACTACTCCAGGAGAAAGGAGAACCATGGACTTTCCTGGTCCGAGAGAGTCGCAGTAACCCTGGAGATTTTGTCACCTCTGTCCTCACCGCAGACATGAAAGATGGAAAGCCACGAGTGACTCATATCAAGATCATATGCGAGGTAAGACTTTCCATCGTAAGGAGGTTCTCACGAAAGAAGGTCAACTGTTTCCACTTAGAAAGAGGGGCTATTTAAAGCTTTACAACAATGGTCTCCAAACTACGGCCCTTTGCTTGCTTTTATCCGGCCCTTGGGCATTATTCCCTCCACTGTCAGCAAGAAATGGGCATATAGTAGTTCCTAATACTGACACCAATAAAGGAGCACTATTGATCTTTTATTAAAAGAATCAAGCAACCAATTTTATACAAAAGTAAAAAACAAAACCATAGTACAAAACTTTAACAGAAATCCAAGGAATACACATCCATGTTCAGAATATTTACAATATATACATAATCCACTACCAAAACATATTTAGAAAACTATTTACATAAAGCAGCAGAGAGGGCCTAATAGGCACAACCCATCACCTATGTACGCAGCCATTTATCAAAAATTAATCCAAAAAATAATCTAGGGTGATAAGAGACAGACAGCCACACCCGGGAAAGGGACTCCTGGCAGTCAAGGAGGCTTGAAACCCCTCCACGCCTTCAACCAAGCCCCCTGACTCCGCTTGTCTCTCTCAAGTACCCGAATCTTCTCCACCTCATGCAAAATGTCATACACCACCACCTGAACAGGAAGGATTTTATGCCGAATGCAGACCTGACACCGTGCGTTCCAAGTGAAATAACGGACTACTATGCTAACTAGAAAAAGTGTATCTAAACAAAAAACCCCACCAGTATTGAATGCTCCATACACCCACTCAGCATAACCCAGCCTGAAGAGGAAAGGAACACCGAGGGCCCGCCCCACCTGTTTGTACACCTCTATGTTAAAGAGGCAATGAAGCAGAAAATTGTCCACAGTCTCCTCCTCTCCTGCACACTCCTCCCGAGGACAGCTACGATCCATCCCACTGCGGAATTTCAAATTGCCCCTAACACAGAGCCTCCCATGGAAGCACAACCAAGCCAGATCCCTAAATTTAGGGGGTACTCTGTCCAAATTAATAAGTCTTAACCCTGCCCTCAAAACTGGGCCTGGGCAATCCCTTAAGGCCAGTGGGTCATGAAAGACTTCGCTCATGACTCGACTCATAAGGACTTTCCTCGGAACCGATCTGAGATCTTCAGCCGACAATCGCCACTGCCGTAATAACTTCAGGCACGGAGCGACATAGGCTGGTAGCTGACCACGATGACCCCTGAGATTCTTCACTTGGCCACCTTCTTCCCAAAGTCGCAGAAAAGGCCTAAACCAAGATCTAAAAATGCCTACCCATCCAGAAGGTTCACTGCAAGCATATTACCAATGTTAAACTTGAGAAAAAGCAGTGAAAAGAAAAGAACTGGGTTGACCATACCTAAGCCACCCTCCCTCCTGGATAGATAGGTGACATTCCTCTTGATGGGGTTCAGTCTGTTCCCCCACAACATCTGGAAGAACACACTACTGACCCTAGCATAGAGAGACACTGGCAAGATGCAGACAAAGCTCACATACAAGAAGATCGGAATCAGGTAAGTCTTAATCAGATCAACCCTTTCCCTCATAGATAACTTCCATCTCTTCCAGCTGACCACCTTAGTATTGGCAATTTCCAGTCTGCCTTCCCAGTTTTTGAGGCCATAATCGCCAGGTCCAAATTCAATGCCTAGAATCTTAATTCTTTCCTGGGGCACTGGAAAGGTGTCCGGGAGATCAAATCCCTCACCTTCCTTTCCCATCCAGAAAACTTCACTCTTTTCCTGATTGATCTTGGAGCCTGATGCTTCAGAATACCGTGATGTCAGAGAGACCACCTCCTCTGCTTCATCCGCCCCGGTGACAATCACCGACACATCGTCCGCACAGGCAACAACCCTCAAAGGCGGCTCACCCGGGAGCCCCACTGGCACCCCACACAACATGTCGCTCTCTAGCTTCCTGATGAAAGGGTCGATTGCAAACACATAGAGCAGGTGACTCAGGGGGCAACCTTGACGCACTCCAGAGCCAACCTCAAAGGATTGCCCAACCCAACCATTAACAAGAGGAAAGCTTTCTGCCCCCTTATACAAGACTTTCAACCAATCGACAAAACCACCCGGCAGACCGTACTTACTAAGGAGCAACCACAGGTACTCATGGTTAACACGATCAAAAGCCTTTGCCTGATCCAATGTCAGCAAATACTTTCCCCAGCCTGCAGCCCTGCATCGCTCCAAGGCCTCCCGGACAGCTAAAACTGCTGTGAAGGTGCACCTACCCTGGACCGAACAGTGCTGATGGCGAGAAAGCAAAGACTCTGCTACTGACGATAGGCGCCAGAAAAATATCTTTGCCAGTATCTTTCTATCGACATTAAGAAGGCTGATGGGGCGCCAAATCTCAATCATCGAAGGATCTTTACCCTTTGAAAGAAGAATCACAGCCGAGTGCCTCATGGAAGGGGGAAGTACCCCTTCTGCAAGGCAACTGTTAAAAACCTCTACCAAATGTGGGGCCAGAATAGGCTTAAAAGCTTTGTAAAACTCAGCCGTCAAGCCATCCAGGCCAGGTGACTTTTTGATGGCAAGCTGTTCAATTGCCCTTATCACCTCTTCAACTGTGATCTCCTCTGTCAAATTCATCAATGGGACATCTTCATCATTTAGACCTGGAGTAGAGTCCTAAAAGCTTTGCATCTTGTCACGGTCAAGCTCTTTCCTCCCAAGAAGGTCAGCATAAAAGGACCTCGCGACCTCCAGAATCCCTGACCTGGACTTTGTCAAGGAACCTGTTCTGTCCTTAAGGCCAACGACCGTTTTAACAGCTACACCTTGTTTGCAGTTCTGGTAAGGGTCAGGCGAGTGGTACTTCCCATAGTCCCTCTCTAGAACCAAAGAGGCATGCCGGTCATATTGACACTTCCTGAGAAGGAGTTTCACTTCGGAGATTGCCCCAGGATCTCCTTCTCTCGAGACAAGAATATCCAGCTTTCTCCGTAAACGTTGGTAGGTCATGTATTTATTAAACTGTTTTCTATTGGCTAGGCCCCTGAAGAATCCAGCGATCCTCTTTTTGGTCAGCTCCCACCACTCAGCCTTGCTGCTACAAAAGTCCAGGATGGTCACCTGTGCCTGAAAGAATTCCTCAAAGGATTGTCTAACATGTTCTTCCTTGAGTAGAGTCGAATTCAATCTCCAGATGCCCTTACCCCTCTGAGGGGCGTCTGAAGCATTCAGGACCACAGATAGCATACAGTGATCAGAGAACTCTACTGCCTGCACCGCTGGGCCATGCCGGTTTTAAACAACACCGCCACACATTCTTCCCACTGACCACCAATGTAAGGGACATTCTTCCCACTGACCACCAATGTAAGGGGCATTCTTCCCACTGATCACCAATGTAAGGAACATTCTTCCCACTGACCACCAATGTAAGGAATATTCTTCTCACTGACCACCAATGTAAGGAACATTCTTCCCACTGACCACCAATGTAAGGAACATTCTTCCCACTGACCACCAATGTAAGGGACATTCTTCTCACTGATCACCAATGTAAGGAACATTCTTCTCACTGACCACCAATGTAAGGAACATTCTTCCCACTGACCACCAATGTAAGGGACATTCTTCCCACTGATCACCAATGTAAGGAACATTCTTCTCACTGATCACCAATGTAAGGAACATTCTTCTCACTGATCACCAATGTAAGGAACATTCTTCCCACTGACCACCAATGTAAGGGACATTCTTCTCACTGATCACCAATGTAAGGAGCATTCTTCTCACTGATCACCAATGTAAGGAATATTCTTCCCACTGACCACCAATGAATTAGTTTTAGGAAGGGAAGTCTGAGACCTGAAGATTATTCCAGGGGTTCCTCTGGGGTTAAAAGGTGGAGAATGACTGAACTAGGGAATAATTTGTCAGCAGAAACTGTAACAAGTTAAATTCTAACTTTAACAAACAGAACCCATCAAATAACTATTACCATGCCATCTACTTTAACCACAGAGATCCCCTTCTTCTAAGGAGGACACTAATGGTCAGGAAATGGCTGTGTGTTACCTGACCTGCAGAGAGTCTTGTGAGAACCCCTCTACAGCCTCCCCCTCTTATGTGCAATAATTATGATCTTGTATTTTTTTATTCTTCACAGGGTGAGAGATATACTTTGGGAGATGTAAAATATGACACGCTCACAGACTTGATTGAGGCGTACAAAAAGAAGCACATAGAAGAGGTATCTGGGGCCCGCGTCTACCTCAAGAAGGTGAGTGGACAATGCGTACCAGGGAAGACCTGACTCTTCATAGGTGGTCACGTCTGTGGTTTAATGCCCAATTGAAGTCCCCCTTCCGGTCTGTAAGTGGTTAAACTGAACGTTTAATTAGGCTTTAATAAAAATAAATTATCCAAGCAAAACAGGTGGACCCTTTGCAAGTTCTATGTAAGGTAAAGTATTTCACTTCCAGAGTCCGTAAGAAATGTAAAGAAAATAAGGTGGTTTAATTTTCGACCAAAAACTCATATATCAGTCTGAGGGGACTAAACCTTCAATAAGAAAGACAGTTCTTCCCCAACTTGTAGACTGCTTAGTCCCTAGTGCACTGAAGACCATTCTGTCGTCATGCCCCTTTCTACCCAGGAAGAGAGATATAACACCCCAGATACAAGTTTCTTTTTTTTTTCCTTTCTTTCTTGAAGCTCTGCAGTGCAGTATGCACACTTGAAACCTAACACCTTCAAAAAATACAAGGTTGAGGGATCATCCTCAGCATTCAGACTTTATAAAGAATGCAACAGGAAATGTAAGGGTGCAATTAGGACAGCTAAGATAGAACATGAAAGACACATAGCGGAGGAGAGCAAAAAAAATCCCAAGAAATTCTTTAAGTATGTAAACAGTAAAAAAGGGAGGACAGACCATATTGGCCCCATAAAGATTGAGGAAGGACATCTGGTTACAAAGGATGGGGAGATGGCGAAGGTATTGAATTTATTCTTCTCCTCAGTCTTCACGAGTGAATCAGGGGGCTTCAGCAACCAAAACTGCAGTGTTTATCCTCATGACACAACACAGGAAGCACCTCCATGGTTAACAGAGGATGGAATTAAAATTAGACTTGAGAAACTTAACATTAATAAATCACCGGGACCAGATGGCTTGCATCCGAGGGTACTTAGGGAACTCAGTCAGGTGATTGCCAGACCGTTGTTCCTAATTTTTACAGATAGTCTACTGACTGGAATGGTACCAGCTGATTGGAGAAAAGCCAATGTAGCACCTATATTTAAAAAGGGCCCAAAATACATCCCTGGGAATTACAGACCAGTTAGCCTAACATCGATAGTATGTAAACTCTTGGAGGGGATGGTAAGGGACTATATACAGGATTTTAGTAATACGAACGATATCATTAGCAGTAATCGGCATGGATTCATGAAGAATCGTTCTTGCCAAACCAATCTATTAACCTTCTATGAGGAGGTGAGTTGCCATCTAGATAAAGGAAGGCCTGTAGACGTGGTGTATCTGGATTTTGCAAAAGCATTTGACACAGTTCTCCATAAACGTTTACTGTACAAAATAAGGTCCGTTGGCATGGACCATAGGGTGAGTACATGGATTGAAAACTGGCTACAAGGGCGAGTTCAGAGGGTGGTGATAAATGGGGAGTACTCGGAATGGTCAGGGGTGGGTAGTGGGGTCCCCCAGGGTTCTGTGCTGGGACCAATCCTATTTAATTTGTTCATAAACGATCTGGAGGATGGGATAAACAGTTCAATCTCTGTATTTGCAGACGGTACTAAGCTAAGCAGGGCAATAACTTCTCCGCAGGACGTGGAAACCTTGCAAAAAGACCTACACAAATGAATGGGGTGGGCGACTACATGGCAAATGAGGTTCAATGTAGAAAAATGTAAAATAATGCATTTGGGTGGCAAAAATATGAATGCAATCTATACACTGGGGGGAGAACCTCTGGGGGAATCTAGGATGGAAAAGGACCTGGGGGTCCTAGTAGATGATAGGCTCAGCAATGGCAGGCAATGCCAAGCTGCTGCTAACAAAGCAAACAGAATATTGGCATTAAAAGGGGGATCAACCCCAGAGATAAAACGATAATTCTCCCGCTCTACAAGACTCTGGTCCGGCCGCACCTAGAGTATGCGGTCCAGTTCTGGGCACCAGTCCTCAGGAAGGATGTACTGGAAATGGGGCGAGTACAAAGAAGGGCAACAAAGCTAATAAAGGGTCTGGAAGATCTTAGTTATGAGGAAAGGTTGCGAGCACTGAACTTATTCTCTCTGGAGAAGAGACGCTTGAGAGGGGATATGATTTCAATTTACAAATACCGGACTGGTGACCCCACAATAGGGATAAAACTTTTTCGCAGAAGAGAGTTTACCAAGACTCGTGGCCACTCATTACAATTAGAAGAAAAGAGGTTTAACCTTAAACTACGTAGAGGGTTCTTTACTGTAAGAGCGGCAAGGATGTGGAATTCCCTTCCACAGGCGGTGGTCTCAGCGGGGAGCATTGATAGCTTCAAGAAACTATTAGATAAGCACCTGAATGACCACAACATACAGGGATATACAATGTAATACTGACACATAATCACACACATAGGTTGGACTTGATGGACTTGTGTCTTTTTTCAACCTCACCTACTATGTAACTATGTAACTATGTAACACCAGGTGCAAACAAAAAGTTAGGACAGGAAAAAGTGCACAGGGTGTACACATGGCCCCCCTCTGAAGAGAAAGGAGCCTGGCCCTGATCCCCCGGGGCACAAGACTCCTGACAGGGACTGGGGTAACTCGTGGTCCTCCCACCTGAAACCAGACGGAACCCTTTTTTTTCAGGAGGCCTGCCGAAGCATGGCCAACCCAAGTAGAAGGTGGTGGGGCTCCCCCAAAGGGAGACTCCATGGGAGGTGGAGAACCTGACAAAAAGGCCACGTGCCCTCCTCGCCAAGACTTTCAGGACAAGTGCAAGGGTCTACACCCTACTAGTTCTGCCATGATACATTGGCGGGCATAAGAATTCCTCCGGTCCTAACCGAAAGGCCCAGCCTAGGAGCCAGGTGTGAAAAAGAAAAGTGTGCAATAGGTGTAGTGACCATGGTGCCAAAAAAGTCATAGTGAGATCCCCAACTGTGAGAGCTTACAGGACCCCTGGACTGCCACTTTAGGGCCCCTGGCCAGACCACAGCAGCACCATCCCTACCAGGAAGGCATTAGAACTTATGGAGAGTCTTGCCTTCAATTGAGGATAAGCCTGGTGCACAGGGCCAAAATCAATCCGGGAGGAAAAAGGTCATTCCCACCTTATTACATCAGGAAGGTTACCTAACAGCGCCAACACTCAACAAGAGGCACCAGATTTCCCCCTCCCAAAAACTGATAAGAACTGATACTACACTTGATGAGAGCCAAAAGGCTGGGAAGCCAAAACTGTCCAGATACAAGTGTGATACCAGTCTGACTGGTTGTAGGAATTCTTGGTCTCTGCTTTAGGTTGTGTGGACAATTCAGATGTTGGTAGTAGCTCGCTCAGCGTTTATACTTTTGCTTTATTTTTACTTATTTTTGTTCCTTTGTGTTTTTATGGATTTTCCTCCACTATGCTTTCGACTAAAGAAATCTCTAAATTATTCTTATCTCTCTTTTTTAGATTTGAATTCTTTATTAGGCAGATTTCTTGATCTCATGTTTTGTTTATGGAATGCTTTTTAGACAATTCTTGCTGCTTTTTTTGTGGGAAACAACCCAGTAGTATATTAATGTGCCTTTACTAAATAAGAATTCTGCATTTACAAGTGATTTCCAGTTGCAAGAATACAATACAAGACATGCAGAGTGCTACAAATATAAATGCATACACAAATACGCATGCTACCTATTCTCTGCTAAGCAAATGCACTAGTCTGTATGCAATTTGGATGCACTATGAGGGAGATTTACTAAAACTGGAGCAACCAGAATCTGAAGTAGTTGTGCATAGTAACCAATCAGCTTCTAACTTCAGCTTGTTCAATTAAGCTTCGACAATAAAACCTGTAAGCTGACTGATTACTATGCATGGCTGCACCAGATTCTGTGTGCCCCAGTTTTAGTAAATCTCTCCACCCAAGTCACATAGGGTTGATTTACTAATGGCAAACTGACTGTGCACTCTGGAAAGTGCAGTTCCTCCAGAGCTTAGTAAATGAGCATAAGCTCTGCTGACTTCCATCATCCAATCATGTGCATGCAAAATTGCTGTTTTTTTATTTTCCTTGCATCTGATTGGGTATTCTTTGCAAAGTAAAGACTTACCTCACTTACTAAGCTCTGGAGCAACTGCACTTGCAGAGTGCACAGTCTATTTGCCTTTAGTAAATCAACTCCATAACATCTGTTATAGCTGGCCCACAATTTCCATAGCAAACAGGACTCCAGGCATTTTAAGCGATTGCAGGAAAATGGGTTCTTGGCAGTCGTTCTCTCTCTTGTGTTTTGGCTTCTAGTGTTGCCCCTCAGTTTGCAATGCTACCCTTTTTATCTAGAAAAGTTTGGTAGCCATTCTTGCATGGACATGGGCCTTTCAAACATCAGTTTCTGCAAACTGCAAATGGAAGCGTAGAACCATAAATGCAATGGGTCTAGTATTTTGAAAGGCTACTCTTGATTCTTATTGACAGAACTACAATGAAGCTTGAGTCCGGTGTTTGACAAGAACAAAAATGTGTAATTCCTCGACCAACAGTTTACATTGCCCACATACCACAATAATATCTATTTCTTAATTTTATTAAAGAACAGCAAAATTGGTCTTGTGCAAACACTGCTTGATTTCACAATGCCATGTGTTCAAGAGATGTTTCCACAAGAAATTTCATAAAATACTCTGTTCTTATGAACCAAGATCCCATATCAGGATATGTGAAGGCACATTGGGGTTGGGGCGAAATCTGGTGCAGCTGTGTATGGTAGCCAATGAGCTTCTAACTTCAGCTCGCTCAGCTTTGACAATATATCCTGGAAGTTGATTGGTTTCTATACACAATTGCACCAGATTTTGCACTCTCCAGTTTTGGTAAATCAACCCCCCTTGTATTGACTCTTTAGTGGTCTTTTTGAATCTGTCTCACCCCCTCTCTTTGTTTCTTACACAGCCATACTACTCTACCAGAGTCAATGCTGCTGACATAGAGAGCCGCATGAAACAATTAGACAAAAAGTCTGAAAAAGAGGAGGCGGCCAAGGCAGGATTCTGGGAGGAGTTTGATGTAAGTCTCACACACGCAGGATGTGCCGTACTTGCCAGAAATCAGTAAACAGAATTGTGATTGGTTGCTCTTTGCTACAGGACTTTGCACTTTGTATAGGTTTCCTAAGTCTGGTATTTTACCTGTTATTTACAGAGAGCCTGAATTTGTGGGAAGTGTCTTCTTTTTTTCTAGTCTGGTTAGTAGAACTCATTTCAAAATGAACATTTAAGCATAGTACAATAAAAATAGCCCAAAGACCATTAACAAAGTCTAACACCTCCCTCTGGTTGGAGGTCATCTGTGACACCAGAAAGAAATGGCAGACAAAAGGACATGTTTGGTGTCGCCTGTCCTCAATTTTCAGTCCTGTGGTCCCCACACTCTATATGGTGTCAGGATGATGCATGCTTTGGTCGGCTCTGGATCCCCACATTCCATTCAGTGGGAAGAATGTCCCTTACATTGGTGATCAGTGAGAAGAATGTTCCTTACATTGGTGATCAGTGAGAAGAATGTTCCTTACATTGGTGATCAGTGGGAAGAATGTTCCTTACATTGGTGATCAGTGGGAAGAATGTTCCTTACATTGGTGATCAGTGGGAAGAATGTTCCTTACATTGGTGATCAGTGAGAAGAATGTCCCTTACATTGGTGATCAGTGAGAAGAATGTCCCTTACATTGGTGATCAGTGAGAAGAATGTTCCTTACATTGGTGATCAGTGAGAAGAATGTTCCTTACATTGGTGATCAGTGTGAGAAGAATGTTCCTTACATTGGTGATCAGTGGGAAGAATGTCCCTTACATTGGTGATCAGTGAGAAGAATGCTCCTTACATTGGTGATTAGTGGGAAGAATGTTCCTTACATTGGTGATCAGTGGGAAGAATGCTCCTTACATTGGTGATCAGTGGGAAGAATGTTCCTTACATTGGTGATCAGTGGGAAGAATGTTCCTTACATTGGTGATCAGTGGGAAGAATGTTCCTTACATTGGTGATCAGTGAGAAGAATGTTCCTTACATTGGTGATCAGTGAGAAGAATGTCCCTTACATTGGTGATCAGTGAGAAGAATGTTCCTTACATTGGTGATCAGTGAGAAGAATGTTCCTTACATTGGTGATCAGTGAGAAGAATGTTCCTTACATTGGTGATCAGTGAGAAGAATGTCCCTTACATTGGTGATCAGTGAGAAGAATGTTCCTTACATTGGTGATCAGTGAGAAGAATGTTCCTTACATTGGTGATCAGTGAGAAGAATGTTCCTTACATTGGTGATCAGTGAGAAGAATGTTCCTTACATTGGTGATCAGTGGGAAGAATGTTCCTTACATTGGTGATCAGTGGGAAGAATGTTCCTTACATTGGTGATCAGTGAGAAGAATGTCCCTTACATTGGTGATCAGTGAGAAGAATGTCCCTTACATTGGTGATCAGTGAGAAGAATGTCCCTTACATTGGTGATCAGTGAGAAGAATGTTCCTTACATTGGTGATCAGTGAGAAGAATGTTCCTTACATTGGTGATCAGTGAGAAGAATGTTCCTTACATTGGTGATCAGTGAGAAGAATGTTCCTTACATTGGTGATTGGTGGGAAGAATGTTCCTTACATTGGTGATCAGTGAGAAGAATGTCCCTTACATTGGTGATCAGTGAGAAGAATGTCCCTTACATTGGTGATCAGTGAGAAGAATGCTCCTTACATTGGTGATTAGTGGGAAGAATGTTCCTTACATTGGTGATCAGTGAGAAGAATGTTCCTTACATTGGTGATCAGTGAGAAGAATGTCCCTTACATTGGTGATCAGTGAGAAGAATGTTCCTTACATTGGTGATCAGTGAGAAGAATGTTCCTTACATTGGTGATCAGTGAGAAGAATGTTCCTTACATTGGTGATCAGTGAGAAGAATGTTCCTTACATTGGTGATCAGTGAGAAGAATGTTCCTTACATTGGTGATCAGTGAGAAGAATGTCCCTTACATTGGTGATCAGTGAGAAGAATGTTCCTTACATTGGTGATCAGTGAGAAGAATGTTCCTTACATTGGTGATCAGTGAGAAGAATGTTCCTTACATTGGTGATCAGTGAGAAGAATGTCCCTTACATTGGTGATCAGTGAGAAGAATGTTCCTTACATTGGTGATCAGTGAGAAGAATGTTCCTTACATTGGTGATCAGTGAGAAGAATGTTCCTTACATTGGTGATCAGTGAGAAGAATGTTCCTTACATTGGTGATCAGTGGGAAGAATGTTCCTTACATTGGTGATCAGTGGGAAGAATGTTCCTTACATTGGTGATCAGTGAGAAGAATGTCCCTTACATTGGTGATCAGTGAGAAGAATGTCCCTTACATTGGTGATCAGTGAGAAGAATGTCCCTTACATTGGTGATCAGTGAGAAGAATGTTCCTTACATTGGTGATCAGTGAGAAGAATGTTCCTTACATTGGTGATCAGTGAGAAGAATGTTCCTTACATTGGTGATCAGTGAGAAGAATGTTCCTTACATTGGTGATCAGTGAGAAGAATGTTCCTTACATTGGTGATTGGTGGGAAGAATGTTCCTTACATTGGTGATCAGTGGGAAGAATGTTCCTTACATTGGTGATCAGTGAGAAGAATGTTCCTTACATTGGTGATCAGTGAGAAGAATGTCCCTTACATTGGTGATCAGTGAGAAGAATGTTCCTTACATTGGTGATCAGTGAGAAGAATGTTCCTTACATTGGTGATCAGTGAGAAGAATGTTCCTTACATTGGTGATCAGTGAGAAGAATGTTCCTTACATTGGTGATCAGTGAGAAGAATGTTCCTTACATTGGTGATCAGTGGGAAGAATGTTCCTTACATTGGTGATCAGTGGGAAGAATGTTCCTTACATTGGTGATCAGTGAGAAGAATGTCCCTTACATTGGTGATCAGTGAGAAGAATGTCCCTTACATTGGTGATCAGTGAGAAGAATGTCCCTTACATTGGTGATCAGTGAGAAGAATGTCCCTTACATTGGTGATCAGTGGGAAGAATGCTCCTTACATTGGTGATCAGTGGGAAGAATGTTCCTTACATTGGTGATCAGTGGGAAGAATGTTCCTTACATTGGTGATCAGTGAGAAGAATGTTCCTTACATTGGTGATCAGTGGGAAGAATGTTCCTTACATTGGTGATCAGTGGGAAGAATGTTCCTTACATTGGTGATCAGTGGGAAGAATGTTCCTTACATTGGTGATCAGTGAGAAGAATGTTCCTTACATTGGGGATCAGTGGGAAGAATGCCCCTTACATTGGTGGTCAGTGGGTAGAATGTTCCTTCTATTTGTGGTCAGTGGCAAGAATGTCCCCCTAGATGGCTAAAAAGTTCATTGGTGTCAGCATATACATATCTGAAAGCCAGGAATTGCTCATTATTTAATGAACCTCTGGCAACCTCTAGAAAAACCGTAGGGTTCCTCAGAATTTCGGTTGACTGCTTTACATTGACACACAGAAATTGATGCTGCAGGCATATTCTGCTCACTTTGTAATGAACATCTCACTTTCCTTCAGGCTCTCCAGAAACAGGAATCTAACTTACTCTACGAGAGAAAAGAGGGCCAGAGACCAGAAAACAAGAGCAAAAACCGCTACAAGAATATCCTTCCATGTGAGTTAACCAAGAGATCTAAAAAGCCAGTCCACCCAAAAAGAAAAGTTTCAGATATAGGTGGAGTCATGTGGGCTGCTGGGGTCCATAGTTCCTGGGTTGTGGCACATTTTGGGTTTTGGAGAACTCCTGAAAACCTTGAACTTCGGAGATCTCCACCCTGATATAAGAAAGATGGCTTAAACTTTCCATCAACTATTAGAAAAGTCAATAGCAATTTTGGTTAGATTAGTAAGGAGGAACGGATTCTGATTATCAGACCATATCAAATAATCAAATCAAAGAATTTAGGCCGTATAAAGTGAACCTTCTCAACTACTTGACCTTAGGCTAGAAATAACCACACAGTTCCTATGCTGGAATTGTTTTGCACTTTGCAAATGGAATGTTTGGAGTTAAAGTGATTCCCTTTATTGGCTAATTTTGGTTATTAAAGCTAAATTAGAGATTCTGCTTTAAAAAAATATCCCGACCTTTAAAAACAAACAAAATGAGCAGCTTGCCCTGCAATACTACTTTGATTTGCACAGTCCCCCCCAAACAAAGTCCACTTCGCCGCTAGGTGGCTCTACTCCTCAAGACTGAATGATGGCTAGCATCCTTCAACCCACTTTGTGTGAGCCCAAGCTGTCATAGATAAACCTCCCGGGGGTGTCTTTATCGTGGCCGGGGCTCACAGTACTGCTGCACTATATGGTGCCCATGTGTCGCCAGTGCCAAACAAGAAGAAGAAGAGGAATGACCCGTGATGTCACTGGACCTGAATAAAGTTGTTTTTTAAATTTGTTTTGAGTTGGCGTAGCCAGAGGTAAGTCTTCATAAATTGTGGAGATGGAGTTTAAAGGTACAAGCATTGGAACTGTTAGTTTTTTAACAGTTAATGTAAAATGCGTTAGGACGTGATCTTACAGGTTCAGTTGGCTAATAAAGGATATCACTCCAGACTTTCTGCATTAATCAGGCTTTCCATGGACCAGAACAAGGGCTACTGGTGAAAAAAAACTGGATAACATTCATGTGATTCTGAGTGTCATATCAAGCCATAGCATTGGGTTATTTATGACCAGCC
This sequence comes from Lithobates septentrionalis, assembly GCA_037952835.1. Lineage (NCBI taxonomy): Eukaryota > Metazoa > Chordata > Amphibia > Anura > Ranidae > Lithobates > Lithobates septentrionalis. The sequence continues at coordinate 32,655 of JBBDGP010004921.1, forward strand.
ATCTTGCATGAAGATTAGGCTTCTCACGCATACCCCTACTTTGTCTCCCTTGATTTTAGTTGACCACACAAGGGTTGTGTTACGGTGCAGAGATCCAAATATTCCCGGTAGTGATTATATCAACGCCAACTACGTGTCGGTGAGTGTCTGTTGTGGGTTTAAATAATGGGTGGTCTCAATGATAATGAGCAAACAATTGTTTCAAACTTCAGCGACAGTTGTTTTTCCATGGTGGTAACCAAGGTGCAATTATCCACCATGTATGTTTTTTTTTTCTGCAGAACCTGCTTTGGGGAGACGAGGAACCACTCAAACATTTTATTGCTTGTCAAGGTTGCCTGACATCAACTACAGGAGACTTCTGGGAGATGATGTGGCAGGAGAACAGTCGGATTATTGTGATGACCACTAAGGAGATTGAGAAGGGACGGGTGAGGTTTCAGTTGGTTTTTATCATTCTGTGTGGTCATTTTAATAGGTGGTCTAAAAGATATTGTCAGTTTACTGTTTTGCTTTCAAATAATTACCTCATGCTCTCTCATTTTAAACTTCACTTACCCATTCTTCATTTCTGCCCTCTCATGTATTTACACTCATCCAACATTCCCTCCTCTATCCTTCTGTTTTTCAGACTGTACTTTGTACTCCTTCATCTCTTCTTTCTTCTCTCTACCTTTATTCTCCTTCCTCTCATTTCTTTCCTGTCTGCTTACCCACCTTTCTGGCTCGCAGTCTCCACTCTCATTCATCCCAAAGGTGTTCTATCGGGTTGAGGTCAGGACTCTGTGCAGGCCAGTCAAGTTCATTAATCCCAAACTCGCTCGTTCAATATTACCAAAAACGTATATTAAATACCTTCCCCCTGAAACCTCAATGCACACAACAAATCGCAGCACATTACATTCACATAACACAGAACAATGCAATGTATGTCTATATCCTTATGCTCAAGAGCTCTCCCTAGGCTGTAATTCAAAGTTCGGAATGTAAAGTGCAATCCTGATGCTTTGCGAAGGGTGACAAAAGTTCCTTTCTTCAGCTAGTCTGTTAATTTGAACTGCAGTTATTTGTAATCCAAGTGGGAAACATAAAGGAAACAAACTGTAGAGTGATGGTTGAGCTGATGACTATTTATTTAGTTGTAATGAGGAAACAGCACTTCTGTAACTCTTCCCTCTTAACTATAAGGGTAATGCAATAATAACTCCCTGGAACTACAAGCCCCACCAGCAATCTGCAACCAGCTCGCTCAGCAAACAGTACACTATTGATCTGGGCAAGTGCCCGCTCACCACCATCGGTCCAGGTACTGTAGACCTCTCTCTGAGCTCCTTTCCTGATATCTCAGTCTGATCCAAAGATGGCGCCGTCACACCGCACCGCTCCTTCGGATGGCTGATGGCTGAAATGCAGAAAACCTCCAATAATCTTGGGTTCTCCGGTCCATCTGAACGCTGACCCAGCTGGCTGTGCTCTGGAACCCCTCAGAGGCCGATCGATTCCACTCCTCGCCTGACAGGCCGATGTCTCCCGGTCACACACACAGACCTCACTGCAGGCTGGTATTGAATGGCGTCCCAAGAGGCCGGAAAATGGCTGCACTGTTCCTATTATTCCTGCTACCAGCATGCAACGCAGTAACTTGGCCTTGTGGGTCTGTGACTTTATCATTGTGGGTTTAGTAGTTCCCAAACAAAGTTAACACATGAGTCATTTCCTCAGTAAACTACATCTCCCACATTGCTTTGTAACGCTGCTTCACAGAAACTAAACAAAAGTCTTAATAGCCTTGGAAGGACACTAGAAGGAGCCAAACTCATTTGTAATCATCACAACTGTAATGCCTATATTAGCAAAGCATGACTACACACTCCCCCTGCTTAAACTCTTTGGTCCCCAAAGACATGAAGATTAAACTTTGTCTTGCTAAAAGGAAAAGAATAGGTTATTAATTCCTAATCCCACTCTAAACTTGACAAATATTTACACAATTCTGGATTTTCTCGAAACCACTAGCACATACCATCAGTCTTTGAACAGGCCAGGGCAATTGCCGTGTCCCACCCATCGGTGCCAGAGGTTAGAGCAGAGTCGCCCCTACCCAATTAACAGTAGGGGGTGTAGTGTCAGGAGCTAGTCTACGAATAGTATGAATCTGCTCTTCACAACTGTTTCTCAGTGTGTCATACGTGAGTCTCGTGGGAGGGTGTACATCCCGCCTTAACCGCATGGGTGAATAAGTCCCAGCAGGCTGTACTGAGTCTTTGACTGTTTCCTTGACTCCATTCTGAACACTCAAGTAAATGAAAGGGTCTTTGGTTGCAGTTGCAGTAACCTGTATTGACCCCTCAGGTTCAGGAGCTGGCAATACCTCACTGGAGAAGTCCATCAAACCTCCAATCTTCTGCTCAGAAACAACTGCTACAGCCTTGGTTCCTTCCACATCCTTCCTTGATGACACTTCCTGAAACTCTGGCCCAAGGGACCTATGGACTGTCTTTTTCGCCTCCATTGGCTGTTGCAGTATCACATTGCCGGTATCCTTGATCGTTGAGGCTCCACTCTGACTGGTTCTTCTGGCTGTGGTGCCAAAGCTCTAAGAGTTTCCATCTCTTGGATTCTCTCCCTTATTCTTTTCAAAGGACTGGCTATTGAACCTCCTTCCTCAGAACAAAACCAGGTAGGCACCGTCACCATGTCATCTTCCTCAATCCTTCCTCTTGTCGACGAGGATGAAGGCACCGAGCTAGGAACTTGAGAATACACATACTCTTCCTCAAACTCATCATCTTCTTCAACCACCTCCTTTTCCTCTGACAAAGGCACTGGACTAAAGGTTTGAGAGTGCCCATAATCTTCTCCAAACTCGTCATCCTCTTGATCCATCACTTCAACTTCAATTGGTGTTTCCCTCTGTGAGCGTGTATGAGGTGGAGTTGGTTTTCGAGGAGGTAATTGAGGTGCCTGAGGTACCCTCACTGCATCTGACAATGGTAGCAAGTGATTCCGGTGCCACATCTTGGTCCCGTCTCCCCTTCAGGTCTAATCTGATACACCGGAAGACTGGGAATTTGTTTACACACAATATAAGGCTGCAGCCTCCACCGATCTGCCAGTTTGTGCTTTCCAGGCACTCCCAGATTCTTCAGTAGCACCCGATCACCTGGTTGTAAATCCTGAATTTTTACTCTTGCATCAAAGTTTCTCTTATTTTGGGATTCCCTAGTAGCAGCATGTTACACCGCTTTCTCATAGGCCTGTCGCAAATTCTTTCGCAGTCTATTCACATATCCTTTATGCCACATTAACGGAGTGTCATCCAGGGAAGTGCCGAAAGCCAAGTCAGCAGGAAGTCTAGATTCTCTCCCGAACATAAGACGTAAGGAGAGTAACCAGTGGCATCACTCTCTGTGCAGTTATAGGCATGGACTAGTGCTTCTATGTGGTTTCCCCAATGCTGCTTCTTGTCTGGAGTCAAAGTCCCCAAGATGTTCATTAGAGTTCGATTAAAACGTTCTGGTTGAGGGTCACCTTGCGGGTTGTAGGGCGTGGTACGTGATTTCTTGATTCCCAGCAAAGCACATAACTGATGTACTAGGCGACTCTCAAAGTCTCTCCCTTGACCCGAATGAATTCGCACCGGAAGTCCATAGTGCACGAAGAACTTCTCCACAAGCACCTTAGTTACTGTACTAGCTTTCTGATCCTTAGTAGGGTAGGCTTGTGCATAGCGAGTGAAATGATCAGTCACGACCAGGATACTGTTTCTTCCACCCATATCAGGTTCCAGGCACAGAAAGTCAATGCATACCAAATCTAAGGGCTCCTGACTTTGCAAATGGCCCATTGGGGCTGCCCTAACTGGCAGGGTTTTCCGCTGGATACAAGTGAGACAAGAACGACAGTAACCCTCTACTTCTCCTCTTAAATTGGGCCAATATAACCTATCTCTGATCAATCGAAAAGTTCTATCTGTTCCCAGGTGACCATGCTCATCATGTAATGACACTAGGATGGTAAGACTGTGTTTTTCCGGAAGAAACAGCTGCCACCTTTCTTCCTTGTTTTCAGTTGGGCAATGCCTGTACAACACTCCATCTTTGGTTTGCAACCGATCCCATTCTCGATGCATGATCTTTGCTCCCTTTATATCACTCTTCAACAATAGTCCAGGATCCTGTATGTTCAAGGCCTGTAATGCTAACTGACCCAATGGATCCTGCTCCTGATCCTTCTTCAAATCCCTCTTGGACAATTGGGGTAAGCCTTCTCCTCTTACTTGGGTCAGCCCACAGAAACGCCTTGGTATACCAGATGGATGAACTCCCAGATATTCAGCAGCCACTCCTCCTTTCATCTTCTGGTCCAATCCCCGACACAAGGCTCGTACTCCTTCTGTCACACAAGCCATTCTGCTCGTTCTCTTTCTTGCCTATGAGGCCTGCGAGATAAAGCATCTGCATCTCGGTTCTGAACTCCAGGCTGGTACTTCAGACTGAACCGAAATCCTGCCAACGCTGCTATCCACCTATGCCCTGTGGCATCCAACTTTGCTGTGGTCAAAACATAAGTTAAGGGGTTGTTGTCCGTCTAAACAACAAACTCCGCCCCATACAAATAGTCTCTTAACTTATTCACCACTGTCCACTTGAGGGCCAAAAATTCCAGTTTGTGCACAGGATAGTTCTTTTCTGATGGAGTGAGGTTTCTACTCACATAGGCCATGGGTCTCAATCCCCGTTCTGTTCCTGATACAACACTCCTCCAAGGCCTTCTCTACTGGCATCCACATGTAACTCGTAAGGCAGGCTGGGATCAGCGTAGGCCAAAACTGGAGCCTATGTGAGACTTCTCTTCAATTGCCAAACCGCATTTTCGCATAGAGGGGTCCATTGACTCTGGACAGACTCTCCCTTCTTGCGAACGCCACTCTTCTTAGGCTTCACCCCTTCTTCTTCCTCTCCTGTAACCGCATGCAATAACTCATTGAGTGGCCTGGCAATCTAGGCAAAGTTTTCCACAAATCTTCAGTAGTAAGAACAAAAACCCAAAAACGATCTCAACTCAGTTACTGTTCTTGGTCTAGGCCAGGCAGTGACAGCCTCCAGCTTGTGAGGGTCTGTGGCAACTCCTCCTGCGGAAACTACATGACCCAAGTAGGTAACGGGAGTTCTGTAAAACTGGCACTTCTCTAGTGACAGCTTCAGTCCTTCCTCATGAAGGCGAGAAAATACCTTTTCTAATCGGGCCTCATGCTCTTCTAGGGTCTTCCCGAACATGATGATGTCATCCAGGTACACCAGAACTTCTACAAGATTCATGTCTCCAACCGTTCTTTCCATCAAACATTGAAATGTGGCAGGAGCCCCTGACAGGCCCTGAGGCATCCGACTGAACTCGTAGAAGCTCAACGGGCATATGAAATCTGTCTTCTCCTGGTCTTCTGGGTGCATGGGAATCTGGTAGTACCCACTCTTTAAGTCAAACACACTAAACCACTTAGCTCCAGTGAGACATTGCAAAGCATCTTCAATGTGGTGTGGTGTACTGGTCTGGGATGGTGCGCCGATTCAAGGTTCGATAATCGATACACATGCGCAAGGACCCATTCTTTTTCCTTACCATGATGGGAGATGCATAAGGGCTCCAAGATTTCTGGATGACTCCGGACCTTTTTTTTTTTTTTAAATTCCTTTATTTTGTTATACAGAAGGCATGGATACATTGTCTAGTATAAGACAGGTCATACATTTTCATACATTAACATGTTTAGGATACAGTAGATTGAAGCCATAGACCTAGATCAGGTTTACCACCAAACAAGTGGGGTAATACATATGTGTTCCAGCCAACTATGTATCAATTCTGAATGTAATAAAGCGAGGTAGCCTACATCAGGGCCTCCTTGCATGAACTGCGAACATATCATTAACAGTATTGGTGTATAGTATACTACTTAAAATATTTTACGGCAGATATGTCTAGTGCTAGATGTACAAATGTTTCCATCTCACCGTGAATAATATGTTTTCAATAATTCGTTAACGCCGTCACCACGGCTACTTGGTGAGCTTGTCAGAACAAAGTACCAGAGAAAGAGGGGAACAGAAGGGAATCAGAGGGAAAGCGGGGAAGGAGAGACAGAAGAACAAGGGAGAAGGGGGAGATGAGGTCAAGGGAAGGGAGATAGACGGGTATGGCTGCGACACCGCCCCCCCAGTGGATCCACCCGCCGGGCCCCAGAGGGGCATACGCAGGTGTCTGTTTTAGCAGTAACTACGGGGACGCCCCTTCAAGAAGATTGGGTTTGTGCTTGTACCAACTCCTGTAGATATGCGTCAGTACCAACAAAATATCTCCAGGGTCTCCACTTGTCCATAAATTGTTCCTCTTTGTTTTGTAGGGTTGCAGTCAGTTCCTCCATCTGTAGAATACAGTTTACTTTCGAATACCACAGGATCCTAGTAGGTGGGAGGGGATCTCGCCATAATACGGGGATACAGGCTCTCGCTGCGTTCAGGAGTTGCATTGTCAAAGTTTTCTTATATTTACTAATGGGTCTAGTGGTTAGGTGTAGGAGGCATGCAGCCGGGTTGTCTTTAAGTTCAACCGAGGTCAAGCTTTGAATGGTCGTAGTCACCACCTCCCAAAAGGGTCTCAGGACCGGACATGACCAAAAGACATGGAGCATATTTCCCACTTCTGTGCCACACCTCCAACACCTATCCGAAAGCGTAGGGTTCATTTTGTGTAACATAAGTGGGACTCTATACCACCTGGTCAGGATTTTGTATCCCAGTTCTTGATAGTGACTCGCAATCGAGGACTTGTGAGCCAAGGCCAAGATCTTCTCTTGTTGTTGTGTAGTAAACTGTGTCTCTAGATCTCTTTCCCACTTCAATAGAAACTCTGGTACCTTGTCCTCTCCCTGAGTAGTGAGGAGGTTATATAAAAATGAGAGTGCGTGCCTTATCGGTTCCCCTGATTTACACAGAGATTCCAGGGGAGTGTGACCCCGCGGGACATAGGGAGCTTTCTGAAGAGTCTGCAGAAAATGTCTAAGCTGGATGGTACTGAGACTGTCTAACGGAGGTTCTGTGAGTCTAGAGATCGTGGAAGAAGATGGGAGTTCCCCCTGGGGCCAAACCTCCCCCAGGGACTGTTTCTCAGAGGTGATTAATTGTCTCAGTCTACGACTTGTGAGTCCGGGGGAAAAGTCTGGGTTACCGATGATAGGAGTCAGGGGGGAAGGTAACGGTGATATATCCGTATTACGGAATATTTTCCTCGCCGCCCGAAGGGTAGCACCTATTAGCGGGTGGTTTTTCTGGTCTTCTGGAAGTGGGGACAAGAGCCACGGGGATGGGAGTAAGGGGATCGAGGAGTCCTCAATTTCCATTCCCACCCATTGTTTGGACTCTCTGTTGCAATGCCAATCAACAATCCTGGCGAGGTGTACCGCTCGGTAATACCGAGAGATGTCTGATAAACCGATGCCCCCCCTCTCCTTGGGTCTGGAGAGAGTTTGCATGTTTATTCTGGGAGCTTTATGAGCCCAGATGAACTCCCTCACAGTGGACTGTATTTGCTTAAAGAAGGTCAAGGGTAAACTTATCGGTAGTGTTTGGAGTATATATAGGATACGGGGCAAGGCCGTCATTTTCAGAGCATTGCATCGCCCAAACCAGGTCAAAGTGAGTTTGTGCCAGGTCCGTAGGTCAACTTTAAGTCTTTGGAGTAAAGGTTGAAAATTACATGTGTACAGGTGTGCCAAGTCCGAAGTGATGTCCACCCCCAGGTAACGGATGGATTTCTCCGCCCAACGAAACGGGAAGGATTTGCTCATACTTACTGCTTCCGTGACTGGTAGTGTGACATTTAACACTGCGGACTTGGCACAGTTGACTTTGAAATTTGAGACTTCGCCATACAACCGTAGAGCTTCCAAGATGTTAGGTAGTGAGATACGTGGGTTGGAGACGAAGAAAATCAGATCGTCAGCGAAGGCCGCAATTTTGTGATGCCCCGAGGGCTTCGTGATCCCGGTGATATTGGGGTTCCTACGGACGCTACACAGGAACGGTTCAAGAGTCAAAATGAAAACCAATGGGGACAGGGGGCACCCCTGTCTCGTCCCGTTAGAGATGTCAAAGAAATCCGATCGCCACTCATTGACCCTTACCGCCGCCGAGGGAGCCGAGTAGAGAGACGATATCCAGCCTCTCATGTTTGGGCCAACACCAATATGTTCCAGAGTGGCCCGCATAAAATGCCAGGCCACCCTGTCAAAAGCCTTCTCTGCGTCTGTAGAAAGCAGCAGAAAAGGCTTCTTGACGGTCTGCGCTTCGTGAATGAGGTTGAGGACTCTTATGGTGTTGTCTCTCGACTCCCTCAGCGGCACGAATCCCGCCTGGTCAAAGTGTATTAATTGTGGGACATGTGGGAGTAATCTGTTAGCCAGAATTTTGGAAAACAATTTAAGGTCCACGTTTAGTAGAGCAATCGGGCGGTAATTACTGCAGTGGCTAAAATCTTTCCCCTCTTTCGGGATCAAAGAAATAAATGCCCGTAGGGAGTCTACCATGTTAATGCCTCCTTCCTTTAGTGCGTTGTAGGCTTTCAGAAAGTGAGTCGATAAATGTGACCCGAAGGTCTGGTAGTAGGTCAGGGTGAAGCCATCCGGCCCGGGTGCCTTCCTTGGCTTTGTTTGGGCCAAGGCTAGAGAGAGTTCTTCAGGGGTGATGTCCGACTCAAATGAGTCTCCTACATCAGCTGGTAAAGTAGGCATACCCGAAGACCTGATGTATTCCCCCGCTGACACCTCTTTTTCTGTTAAAAGGTCAGTAGGTTCCCCCTTGTGTAAATTGTATAGTTGTTGGTAATATGCAGCAAATTCATTGGCTATATCCCTAGAAGTGTGGACCGTAGTTCCCTGTGGGGTCACTATAGAGGGAATGTAGGTACGTTGTCTCGGGCCACGAAGTAGTCTGGCTAGCATGGTCCCAGGCTTGTTAGAGAATTCAAACATGTACCTTTTAGCCCAGGCCAGATTTTGTACCGTTTTGTGGTACAAGAGGTCTTTCAATTCACCCCTGGTCTTCAGTAAAGCCTGGAGGTGTGTTTCCGCTAGAGACTTCTTGTGAAGTAGCTCGAGAGACCGCACCCGGGAGATCAGGAGATCAATCTGTTTAGTCCTTTCTCTTTTTTTCGCCGCCCCAATCCTAATTAATTCCCCTCTTATTACACATTTATGGGCTTCCCACACTGTCATTGGAGACAGCGCGGGATCTATGTTTTCTGAGAAGTAATTAGTCAGTGTCCTGCTTATCTCCTCACGTATCTCGGGGATTTGTAATAATGACTCGTTTAGTTTCCAGGTTGGAGGGGACCTGGGTTCCGTATCCCAGCAAAGGGTCACATGCGTAGGGGCATGGTCAGAGAGGGAAATGTAGTCAATCTGGGATGTGGTGACAAGCGGTAAGTCTTTATGTTGGATCTGAAAGAAGTCTATCCTGGAGTATGTACCATGCACCGCAGAAAAATAGGTAAAATCCCTCTCACCGGGGTGCATGATCCTCCAGGGGTCGACCAACTGTAGATTGGTTAATTCTACCTTGAGTTTTTTAAGGTATGAGAAAGAAAGATGAGATGCCCCTCTTGATACATCCAGCAGTGGCTCAGGAGCAAAATTGAAATCCCCGCCCATCAGGAACAGACCCTCCCGAAAATCTAGAACCAAGGGAATAAGGGATCGCAAAAAGGACAGGTGGTCAGAATTAGGGAAATAGACGTTTACTAGGGTCACTGTGGTATTTCTAATTTTGCCCTTTAAGAGCAAGAATCGGCCAAGTGGGTCAGCTCTCTCTTCTAATAGCGTCCACGGCAGTGATCTGGCTATCAATATACTGACCCCCTTTGATTTTGACAGAGGGGAGGGAGCGTGATATACAGTGGGGAAGTCTCTGTTACAGAGTCTGGGGACTGCCGACTGTTTGAAATGCGTTTCCTGAATGAACGCCACCTGTGTGCGTGTTTTTTTGAGATCTGTGAGGAGTCTGGAACGTTTTTCCGGGGTAGCTAGGCCTCTGACATTAAGGGAGGTGAATTTTATCTCACTACTAGGGTGTGAGCCCGAAGGCCCTCCCGGGGGGGCCATGTCGCACCTCGGCAGCCAAACGGGGGAGGGTAGGTAAGGGATAAGTCAAGAAGGTATAGGGAGGGAATAGAAAAAAGGGGGGGGTGGGGGGGGGATATTGAGGGGCAGGGGAGGGGGGTGTAGAGAGGGGAGGGGGGGAAGGGGAGACCGGATATAGGGAGGGACGAAGAGGAAGAGAAAAGGAGGAATTGGAGTTGAAAAGATATAGAGAAAAATACTAAGAAGGATAAATTAATTATCCAGCTGTTGCTATATAAAGCCTTACGCAAATATGCGCTTCCTATTAGTGGGTGTGGAAGACTAGACTCTGTGACACAACGGGAGACGTGTCGTCAGGAGAGAACCGGCATGATAAACAATACCTGACTATTACCGTTTTAAACAGCAGACAAAAATAAAAAGCCATAAACAACTTGATTCTTTGCTGTAGAATCATCAAATATGTGTATGCGACCACCGCATGTGAAATGTATATCCACTAAAAGATCTATGTGGACCAACATCTCCAATACAGTGTAAATATTGCAACTAACCCTCTTGATAAGGAACAAGAGGGTAACAAACTGAACATGACTCCGTGTCTTTATGGATTAGAGTCCCCCCCACCCCCCCGCCCCATGCCCCACAGAAAAAAGGGGAGACGTGAAGACTGCCCCTGAGGAACCTGTGGGACGATGAGGCGGAGGCGCGGCGAGACCCCCCAACAAAAATCGGATCCAGACGCCAATCTAAGGCATGTTATCTTTTCACGGAGGAGCAGAAAATCCCTCTAGCATACATACAATATACCCTTGTATCGCTTTACGTTCTACTCATAAAACTCAGAGAGTTTACTGTGCAGTGAAGGAAAAAGGATATCAGTGTAGTCCAGAGATTCTAAGAACCATAAGAGTCCCCTTCTTGCTTCTCAGTAAGTAGCCTCCTGGGTCAATGCGATCAGTTAGGACTCCGGCGTGGTAGGATTGTCTCTTGGAGTTGTCCTGGATCTTGATCGCCATTGTCGTCTGCTGGCTCGTTGGGGTCTTGGTGACATAGGTCTCGTGCTATTGAAGGTGATCGGAAAGTCCAACCAATTGGGTATCGAGAACCCGGGGATCTCCAGAAACCTGAACAAATCCGGCAGTTGTTCTGGCCATCGCAGCGCAAAAGAGTTATTTCCCTTCAGGACGATCAGGTGAAATGGATGGCCCCATTTGTAGGTGGCTCCTGTTGTTCTGATAGCTTCTAGTAGTGGACGTATTTGGCCTCTCATACGCAGGGTCATCCGCGATATATCAGGGAAAAATTGCACCGACGCCCCATCGAAGTCCAAGGGGCCCTGGGACCAAGCCCTTCTCAGGATTTCTTCCTTAATTGTGTAGTAATGTACTCTCGCCAATATGTCTCTCGGTGCGAGATCATCTCCTCCCCTGGGGCCCTGCACCCGGTGCACACGGTCCAGTTCTAGTTCTGCTGTAGGGGGCTTGTCTAGTAATCGGTTGAATATGGCCACAATCGTTGCTCTGAGATCACTTCCTGAAGTGGCTTCAGGCAGGCCGCGTACTCTGATATTGTTTCTCCTGCTGCGATTTTCGCCATCATCGATTGAAAGTTGCATCAGGATCAGGCGCCTTTTGTAATCCATATGAGCCTTTTCTATGTCTGACATTCTTGACTCTAGCAGAGAAGCAGATGTTTCCACCTCTGATACCCTGGAGTCTACAGTATCTATTCTCTGCTTTAAATCATGAATCTCTTTAGACAGGGTATTCACAATAGTAGCTGCAGATTCAGTGATGTCCTGTTTAGTGGGGAGGAGGGCGAGTATCCCTTTACAGCATTCAGGGAATGGTTGCTCCTGAGTGTTGGCAGGCTGTATGGATGAGCAGCTATCCGCCCCTGGGATTTCTGGGGACAGGATCGGGGAGTCAGCTCTGTTAGGGAGAGACCCGTTACCTTGTGGAGCATTAGATAGTCCCTTGCCTGTCTTCTTGAGCGATGCTGTGCCTGCATTGCCAGAGCGTGGCGGCGCCATCTTGGACTCCGGGGCCTGTGACGGAGTTGCCGAATTCCGCAAGAAATACGCAGCAATGTCCGCGGTTCTATTAGCTGCGGGTGATCCCGGAGGTCTGTCCGTCATGGACATGTAGTTCAAAAGCCGGTATGTACTCTATGTCCGGTTCTCAGCCTAAACGAGGCACGGAGCTCCCCGGGAAAGCAGCCTCACAGCGCCATTGCCAAGCCACGCCCCCCCGACTCCGGACCTTTTTAACTCGGCAAGCTGCTCTCTTAAGTTTTCCAGGTCACTGAGAGGTACCCTCCTGGCCCATTCTCAGAAAGGTTTGTCTTCCTGAAGGCAGATTCTGTGTTTGGCACTCCTTGCACATCCCACATCAAAATCTTCTTTAGCAAACAACTTCTCCCATCTCATCAGCTGGGTTTTCATCCTTTTCTGCCAAAAAGGGGGTAAAACTTCTACGCATCGCTGGAACTCCATCTGTAGTTGTCAGCCATTTTTCAAATCCTTAGCTTCTTCCAGAATTACAGGGGTGGTGGCGCTCACCTGCCCCACCTGCATATGGGCTCCCAACTTAATGGGCTGATCAGTCACATTCTTCAACTGGATGGGCACTTTCCTTCCCGTTCTGTACAGGTCTCGGGTAGGAACAAGCTCAGGAACCGTCTCCAATCCAGCTGCTCTGGCTTGCTCATGGCTTGCTCATCCATCTCCAACACCACAAATGGGCCTGGTTGATCCCAAGTCAGCTTGATGGTGGCCTTCACATGAGCGACCTCCCCCGGCTGTAGTACCCTCTCCTGAGTCTCCAACTTCCACAGCCGCCCCACTCCTCTTTTTGGGCCTTTCTTTTCTCTTGCTGCTGACAAGCTTGCAGTAACTGCGGGTGAATCTTATTGGTGGTGGACCCATCTTCATTCAACACGGAGAACAACAGCCTTCTCACTAGGTCGGTGTTAGTCCCCACCAGTATAGAATTCCGCCCAGCCCCAGGGGGTCTGGGGCACACGACAGCCAAAGTGTCAAAAGCTTTGTCTTTCCTGACTGCTGCTGGCCCAAAGGATATCTGGATAGGAATGTAACCATTGTATGGGCATCTGGTGGTTCCAGTCCCCCAGATCTCAAGTTCTTCCAGTTTGCGGATGGGGATGTGACTCAGGTGCTTGTCATAAATGTCCCGGTATAACAGCGTGGCCTATGCCCCTGTATCCAGCAAAGCTTTGGTATAGACTCTCTCAATTTGTACTGGTACAATCGAGGATGGCCCCACTAGCTTTTCTTGGAAGTTGGCAGAAGCACACCTAATGTGGTCACCACTCTTCCTTTTCTTAGTATTTTGTGAAACTCTAACAGTAACCCTAGGCGGTGTTGCCAGACCTCTCTGAATTGGGCCCATTGACAAACTGTCTCAGGAGTGTTCTGATAAGACCTAACTGTGGTCCTAGGGGATGGTAAAGCATTGACCCTCTGCGCCTGGTTCCCTGACCCCGGTGTCAGGTTACTTGACCGTTGGTATGGCCCAGGTGTCGCCTTCTTTGGCCTCATTCTGGCCCCTTCTTCTTTTGCTTCCTGGAGCTCTGCTTTTCAGCGGGGTTCTCAGTTGGCTCCTTCACTGAGACCCCCTGGAGTTTTCAGCCAGTTGATCTTTCAATAATGTCTTCAGCATCTTCACCAACTCCTCCAGTAGCTCCACATTCACTTCCTTCCAAGGGCACTGTACCTTGAAGTGTCCGGGATCACCGCACTTATAGCACTTCCGAATACCCGGCCGCTCAGTCTGAGGCTCCATCACTTGTAACAAAACTTGCTGCATCTGCTTCTTTCCTTGGGCTCCATTCTCTGGTGACTTGACCGGAGAAACCTTTGGGGTGGACTGCACAATAGGGATCTTAAAGTGCTCCCCCCACTCAAATTCCTCATCACTCTCTTTCACGCTGCCTTCTACATGTACTGTTTGTGCAGCAATCTTCTCATTCCTCTGAAAGATCTTTGCGGCGAGTCGAGCCTCTTGATCCTTTTCATCTAGGATAGTCTCTTCTTCTCTCACCAACCCCATCAACTCTGGGTAAGAAGGGGCCTCTTTGGTGCCTTTCAAGAGTAATCGGAGAACGATAGGATGCTTCGGCCTAGCTCCTTGTAGAGTCTGGTCTAACCGGACTTTGTCCGCCTCTCTGGGGTCGAGACCCTTCTTTAAAATGATCTAATGTTGAATCTAGTCTATGCTGACAATGTATGCCGACAACTTTTCCCCTTTCATCTGGTGGGTATGCTCGAACTGGTACATCAGATCAGATACCTTCTACACCCTTCCATAAACGGCATAGAGAGCTTCGAAGTAATCCCTGGCTTCACAATCCAGCTTTCCCATTCTAAAGCTTCTGATGACATCTGCTGCTGGGCTCCACAGGCTCTCACTAATTCACCATCTTCCCACTGGTCCGGGCACATTCCAGTCTTTTAGGGCTTGCATAGCCTGATCCATCCAACTCTCAAATTCTTCCTCCCCAACGGGTCTAGGGATACGGCCTGAGAAGGTCGGCAGCTTCCGATATCTCTCATTGGTGGATGTCTGGTGACTCTGTATCAGACTGTGCACCAGACGGCTCATGTCCAGATAGAATGATGCGGGTGGCATCCCGGCCCCAGGGCTTCCCCCATTGGTACTGTTGGTATTTGGATTGGCCCCTGTTGGGTTCCGTGCCACGGGGCTCTCTGGTGGTGTCCCCGGTGATTTCTCTCCCTTCTCCTCTGACCACTGTACTGGAATCACCTGGTCATCTAAACCTTCTGTTAGGTTCACCACCCCCTTCTTGAACTCTGCCAGAACGTACTCTTTCAATCCTATAAGGGCATAAGTGAAATCCTCCTGCACATCATGTTTCAGGTCTAATAGGTAAGACCCCTGTTCTGGCACCGCCTTCTTCATCAACTACCGTACCTCTCTATCGAACCATTGGTCTCCTGGTAACCTCAAAACTGTGGTTTTCTCCAACTGGTTCCCATACTCTTGGCTCAATTGGGTAGCCGTTACTGAGTCCATGACCTCTTTTATTCTAGACACTTCTACTGATCTGCTCGAGCATTCCAAATGGGATATCTCGGTGGGACCTCCAAATTATCACCAGACCGAGAAAGAAGTACAGTAAAATCACACTTGTTTATTAATAAAAATAAAAAGGTAAATAGAGTAAGCGTAGTCAAAGCATAGCCAGAGTCCAGTAACAGGATCGGGTAGTCAGCCAAGCCAGAGTTCAGTAACCGGATCGGGTAATCAGCCAAGCCAGAGTTCAGTAACCAGATCAGGTAATCAGCCAGGCCAGAAGTCAGGGATCCAAGTAGAGGAACCGCAAGCAGGATAAAGAGCCAGAAGGAATGTCAGCAAAGCCAGTCTTTAAACAGGAACGCAGGAGATGGTTTCTTGTGATGTGACCAAGGCGAAGGCAGGAATGAAGTGAGCTGGAGATCTTTAAGTAGGCGGGACTGATGAGCAGATCGACAACAGCTAGTTAACTGTGGAGAGAAATGAGAGCTGGCAATTAGCTGACAGCTGAGCGGCCAGCTCAGAGAAGGAAGGGCTGAGCCAGCCCTGACACAAATGTAGTGGTACCCCCATAGGGGCTGCTGATTGACTCTATACCCCACTGGCCATCCCGACTCTGCAGACCCTCTCTTACCTCTGACACCTCGGGTTCCATATTGCAAGGTGATGTTATCAATGAAAACCACACACACAGTTACTTAAGTAATGTACTGTAACAGATGTGGAACATGAAAAACAATTCGATTAGGCATAAACAATAAGTGACAATTTATAACACTCAATTTAGACTTAAAACTTGTAGATCCAATATTTACCGCAGGGGATGTATGCAGACAGGTACACAGTGGGA
This sequence comes from Lithobates septentrionalis, assembly GCA_037952835.1. Taxonomy (NCBI): domain Eukaryota; kingdom Metazoa; phylum Chordata; class Amphibia; order Anura; family Ranidae; genus Lithobates; species Lithobates septentrionalis. The sequence continues at coordinate 48,697 of JBBDGP010004921.1, forward strand.
TAAGCGGTCAATATTACCAAAAATACCTTCCCCCTGAAACCTCAATGCACACACCAAACCGCAGCACATTACATTCACATAACACAGAACAATGCAATGTAGGTCTATGTCCTTTATGCTCAAGAGCTCCCCCTAGGCTGTAATTCAAAGTTCAGAATGTAAAGTTAAATCCTGATGCTTTGTGAAGGGTGACAAAAGTTCCTTATCTTCAGTTCTTTTCTTCAGCTAGTCTGTTAATTTGAACTGCAGTTATTTGTAATCCAAGTGGGGAACATAAAGGAAACAAACTGTAGAGTGATGGTTGTGCTGATGACTGTTTCTTTAGTTGTAATGAGGAAACATCACTTCTGTAACTCTTCCCTCTTAACTATTATTATTATTATTATACAGGATTTATATAGCGCCAACAGTTTACGTAGCGCTTTACAACTTGAGGGTAGACAGTACAAATACAATACACTTTGATACAGTAGGAATCAGAGGGCCCTGCTCCTTAGAGCTTACAATCTAAGAGGATAACTATAAGGGTAATGCAATAATAACTCCGTGGAACTACAAGCCCCACCAGCAATCTGCAACCAGCTCACTCAGCAAACAGTACACAGTATTGATCTGGGCAAATGCCCGCTCACCACCATCGGTCGAGGTACTGTAGACCTCTCTCTGAGCTCCTTTCTTGATATCTCAGTCTGATCCAAAGCTGGCGCCGTCACACTGCACCGCTCCTTCGGATGGCTGATGGCTGAAATGCAGAAAACCTCCAATAATCTTGGGTTCTCCGGTCCATCCGAATGCTGACCCAGCTGGCTGTGCTCTGGAACACCTCAGAGGCCGATTGATTCCACTCCTCGCCTGACAGGCCCCAGTCTCCCGGTCACACACACAGACCTCACTGCAGGCTGGTATTGAATGGCGTCCCAAGAGGCCAGAAAATGGCCACGCTGTTCCTTTTATTCCTGCTACCAGCATGCAGAGTAGTAACTCTGTGTCTTGTCATTGTGGGTTTAGTAGTTCCCAAAACAAAGTTAACACATGAGTCATTTCCTCATTAAACTACATCTCCCACAATGCTTTGTAACGCTGCTTCACAGAAACTAAACAAAAGTCTTAATAGCCTTGGAAGGACACTAAAGGGAGCCAAACTCATTTGTAATCATCACAACCGTAATGCCTATATTAGCAAAGCATGGCTAGAGTAGGATAAGCTTCTCTGAAGAGAAGGGTTTTCAGGGATCGTCTAAAAGGTAATAGAGTAGGAGATAAGCGGACAGATTGGGGTAGGGAATTCCATAGGATTAGAGAGGCTGTGGAAAAGTCCTGGAGGCGAGCATGGGAGGAGGTGACAAGGGAGCTAGAGAGCAGAAAGTCTTGAGAGGAACGAAGAGAACGAGTAGGTTGGTATTTAGAGACTCGGCCAGTGATGTAGCAGGGGGCTAAATTGTGGATGGCTTTGTAAGTAGTTGTTAGTATTTTGAATCTTATTCATTGGGTGAGCGGGAGCCAGTGGAGGGATTGACAGAGAGGGGTAGCAGACAGACACAGAGCGATTGGTAAGGTGGATGAGTCTGGCAGCAGCATTCATGATGGATTGAAGAGGGGATAGAGTATGTAGAGGTAAGCCAATGAGGAGGGAGTTGCAGTAGTCGAGTGAATTAAGAGCTTTGTTGTGTCATTGTAGCAGACGTCCCATTTTTCAAGGTTGGGCAGACACTCGGCAGCCCTCCCTGTAGAGACAGAAAAGAGAGAGGAGGGGGTACCGGTGTGCGCTGTATGGTAGGACAGCTGAAGGCCTACAGGTCCATTGGACTGACTGATGCTCCCATACTGATACCACCCCTCCACAAAAAAAACACGGAAGGGTAAAGTTGACTTCGCTAACCCAGGATTGGACTGTGGGAGGGAGTACCAAGAGCGGGCAGTCAGTTTTCTTGCACTAATAGCACTTCGTGTAGAAATATTGTCATGTATTTGTCAGCATCTGGGTCAGGGAATAGTCCTAGGACACTCAGTTTAGGGTCTGGAGTCAAAGGTGAGCCCATTTGGTCATGCAGAAATTGCACCACTTGTATCCAAAAGCCTTGGAGGGCTATGCAGGTCCACAACAAGTGGAATTCTCTCTTGATTTTCACCCTCTTATTTTTTTTTACAACCCATCCTGCCGTCCCACTCCGCCTTCTCTTATTGTTCTATTTTATTATTTCCTCTCTTCTAGTCATTATGCCTTCTTCTCACACACCTACTGTTTTCATGGCAATGTGTACTTTATACTCAATAGCGTTTCTCTTATATTCTCACTAACTTCATCTGTGTTCATCTTAGACTAAATGTGTGCTGTACTGGCCGGATGAAGGCACCGATGGAAAAGATTTTGGACGTTTCTGGGTGGAATTGGTGTCAGAACATGAAGCCAAGGAGTATAAAGTTCGCACGTTGCAAGTGTCGCTTTCAGAAAATGTAAGTGTTTGTGGTTGCCTCTGCTTATTGCAATTGTTCCCCAATTTTTTTATGTCCTCTCTTAACCACTTCCCGCAAACTGCCGTCATTGTACCTCGGTGCTTTGACGTAGAATACCGGGGTTATGGCAGCAGATAGCCGCCATAACCCCGGTATTTTCTTCAATGGTGGGCGGTCCTCTTTTAGGTAAAAGTGTTCTTTTTTGATCACTTTTATCAGCGGTGAGAGGGTTACCACCCCCCCCTCCCACCGCGCTCCGGTCGTCTCCGCCGCTTACCAGAGCCGCCGATAGGACGATCGGGTCCTCTCCCCTCTGAGACATGGAGCCGAGTGAGGGAATGATGGCCCCCACTCGGCTCCATAACATTGGATGATGGAAGCGACGTCAAACGTCACTTCTGCCCAATGGTCTTAAAGGGGAAATTTTTTTGGAAAAAAAAAAAAAAAAAAGATATTTATTTATTTTATTTTTTTAAATTGCATTTAAGTGTAAATATGAGATGTGAGGTCTTTTTGACCCCCAGATCTCACATTAAAGAGGACCTGTCATGCTTTTTTTTTTATTACAGGGGATGTTAACATTTCCTGACAGCCTCCATGGCAGCATGCGTCTGGGTTGACCCACTTAAAAATGTTGGGTCACTTTTATTCCTATTACAAAAAAACGGAAAATTTATATCAAATACTTACCGTAATTTTCCTTTCCTGATAGGCTCCATGGCAGCATATGTGTGAGTTGACCCACTTAAAAATGTTGGGTCACTTTTATCCCTATTACAAAAAACGGAAAATTTATATCAAATACTTACCGTAATTTTCCTTTCCTGATAGGCTCCATGGCAGCATATGTGTGAGTTGACCCCGCCTCCATGACTACCCAATAGGACCCCTCCCTATAAATTTCAGCTGTGAGCTCCCAGCCGTGTTCCTTTTTTGTCCTCCCCCGTAGGACCATATGTTTTGGTTCTCCTACCTGAAGACGATGTCCTACGATCGTATTGGCCGAACGATGTGATGTCACGTCCCTCCGATAAGCCTTGACTGTTAGCCAGGGTATGGAGTGTATTGCAGAGTAAGCGCTGAAGAGCTGGATTCATGTCTACCATTTGAAGAGACAAGCGTGCACAGGCCTGTTTGCCTAGCAGTATGCAGGTGGCCATTATCTGCCTGAAAGCCCGGTGTGTGTGTGTATGGACATTCCTGGCCGAATAGATCGTAGGTGGTGGTAAGCGATCGCCTTCATGGCAGCAGAGTTTATGCATGTGGTATGTTTTTCTTGCATTGCCTGTCCTTTCATATGTTATGCCTATGCAGCGGCTGGTTCTCTGTGCATTCCAGCCACCGCTCCCTCTACTTCCGGGTTCCGTCTGCGTTCTGCACATGCGCGGTCCCGGAAGGAAAGCGAGGCCTGGTTCGCACATGCGCACAAGGATTGCGGGCCTGGCATGGCCGTGACGTCACGCGGCGCCAATTTTAAAACCATAGGGAGGCCTGCAGATCTCGGGAATGATCGTGGGCATAGCGGCGACTTCCCTGAGCATCTGCAGAGCCTACCCCAGGTAAGTGCAATTCAGATGGGTCTGTTTTTTTGCACTTTCTCTCTTGCTGATACCTGATGTATTGTCTGTTCCACCTGCAGTGATTTCAGTATCAGTCATGGACTCTTCACTGCCGCCTGGTGGCCAGTCCTCTCACAGCAGGTAAGATTCGGAAAAGTGTTTTTTCTTTACTTGCCTGCTGGGGTGGAAGAGAGTGGAGTGTAGGCATTATTCCTGACTTTGTGCCTTTCTCTCTCTTTTTCTGTCTTTCTCCTTTCCTCAGCCCTTCTGGGTCTGACCAACGACAAAGTAGTTCCCGCAGAAGGAGTGGGTCTTCTAAATCACACCACCGGCACTCCTCCTCTGGTTCTAGACACCATGGTTCATCCTCTAAGTCTAAAGACCACAGTAGAGGCTCTCCTCACCCCCCCCTTATCTCATAGTAGGGGACCGGAGAAAACATGTTGGGGATTCAGGGCCCCAGTTCCTGCCAGCAAGTCTCTCTGTGACCGCTGTTTCTCTAAAGCAGCTAATGAGAGAGAAGGCGCAGACCAACACCTGGAAACACTAATTAAGCGGGTCGTGAAAGAGTCGCTACAGGAGAAAGATGCTGGGAAGCCTCGTCAGATCCACTGATTCCCCTGTCAGAAGAGGGGCCAGTCCATGAGACACGGGAGTCTTCCCAACCTAGTCACCAGTCAGCTAGAGGTGTTCAAATGGCTCCTGACACTGAGAGTGTCTCCAGAAGTGGATCTCTTTGCATCCCCGTGCAATTACAAGCGGACCAAGTATTATTCGAGGTTCCGGGATCCCCATGCCTATGGGATAGATGCCCTCATGGACCGGTGGAGGTTCAACAGGGCGTATGCCTTCCCTCCGGTTCCTGTGATACTCCAGTTTCTCCGCAGGCTCAGAACAGAGGAGGTGGAAGTCATAGCAATAATTCCATTTTGGCCCAACAGGCCATGGCTTCCCCTCTAAACACTCCTCAGTTATTGGGATTCAATTCCTCTGCCTCCCAGGCTAGATCTTCTGTCCCAACGCACAATCCTGCATCCATGCCCTGCTCATCTACATCTCAGGGTCTGGTTTTTGAGAGGGGAAGGCTTGAAGCCTTAGGTTGTCCAGAAGAAGCCATTCCGGCTCTTCTTAATGCCAGACGGAAGAGTACTAATAGAGTTTATGAGCGTATCTGGTCCAAGTTCACAGAACACATGTCCTCTAGAACTAATCCATGTGGGGTTCCCCAGAAGTCCAGGATATCCTTAGCTTTCTGCAAACAGGGTTGGATTTGCCTCTAGCAGTGAGTTCACGTTGAGTACAAATATCAGCCACCTCTGCATTTACAGGAATTTCATGGGCTAACCACGCCATGGTCGTCAGTTCTTCAAGGGTGCTATCAGGCTAAAACCTCAAAGAAAACCGAGGTTTCCTAAATGGGATCTTCCCCTTGTTCTAGATTTTCTTTCCACGCTTGGAACAGATCCTGACAAACCTCTATCAGTCAAAGACCTCATACTCAAGACCGTTTCCTGGTGGCAGTAACCTCAGCCAAAAAGAGTGTCTGAAATCAGAAACTTAGGTTCAAAAGAGCCTTTCCTGACCTTTTTTCCAGATAGAGCAGTGTTAATTCCCATGCTGGGCTCAAACCCTAAAGTAACATCTATAGATAACATCTATAGAGTGTTAATTCCCATGCTGGGCTCAAACTCTAAAGTAACATCTATTTTTCACGAAAATTAAGAAATTGTGATGCCTACCTTTGGCACAACAGAGGGTCAAGATGTCCATCCCCTTGATGTGGGACATACTCTGAGTCAATATTTGGAAGTTACGGAATCTTTTAGACAAACAGACTTTCTTTTCTTCTACATGGAAAAAATAAAGGAAAACAGCCCTCAATTAGATCCATATGCTGCCATGGAGCCTGTCAGGAAAACAGAAAATTTATATCAAATGCTTACCGTAATTTTCCTTTCCTGATAGGCTCCATGGCAGCAGGAGTCCCTCCCAATCCTTGGAGTAGGCTAGTTACGAAACATGGCTGGGAGCTCACAGCTGAAATTTATAGGGAGGGGTCCTATTGGGTAGTTATGGAGCCTATCAGGAAAGGAAAATTACGGTAAGTATTTGATATAAAGTTTCTGTTTTTTTGTAATAGGAATAAAAGTGACCCAACATTTTTAAAAGGACACTAAAAAAAAAAAAAGTAAAAAAAGGAATAAAAAAAAAAATACGTAAGTCGCTCCCGCATATGAAAATGGTGTTCAAACCACACAAATGAGGTATCCCCGTGATGGTGAGAGCGAGAGCAATAGTTCTAGCAAAATACCTCCTCTGTAACTCAAAACTGGTAACCTGTAAACGTCGCCTATGGAGATTTTTAGGGGTCAAAGTTTGTCGCCATTCCACGACCGGGCGCAATTTTGAAGCATGACATGTTGGGTATCAATTTACTCGGCGTAACATTATCTGATCAGGAATCGATAGGTCTCCTCCATGCCTGTTTGAAGAGGAATCTCACACTGAAATCTCTCTCTTCACCGAGCTGCAACAGTGCCCATTGAACACGAATGTATTGTGAATGAAGCTTGGCCTTGTTCACTTCTATGGGGTGCGTTGGCTAGCATGGCCTCCTGCCGAACACGGCATGTCCTTCTTCTTTTTTTTCCCAGACGATGAAGCACAGCAGTGTGGCCACGACGATTGTGGATGGAGCCATCTGGTGGCAATTGCTGGGTTTTGACAAGTGGCTGAGAAACATCCTTAGGCCTCGGTCACACCTATGCATTGTTTAGTCCATTTTCAGTTTTGAAGAAACACACTACAGTCCATGTAACACGGTTTCCTAATGGGTCACGTTCACATCTGTGCATTTTATGGAAAGGGCCAGGGACTTTTTTTTTCTGTTTTTTTCTGGTTTTTGGTTCCTTAGACCTCAATGGATCAAAAACATGTATTGAGAAACCCGAAATGCACCTGGAATATGCAAACTGCAACCTGCATAGGTGTGAACCAGGTTTAAAAAATGCACCTCAGTCACCTGGATTTATTGCACTGACCTGCCCATATGATAAGAGCCTTAGGCAGGCCATAGATTATGTCCTTCCATGGGTGGAAGGAAAGAAAATGGCCCCATCAACACAGTGTCTTGACATTTGCACTTTTTACGTGTGTTTTTATATATTTTTTTTTAATTAATTAATATTGATAGTTTTGTTATATCTTTAATTTTAGTTTTCAATGCTGCATTGTTGGTAGGGAGATGCTGCAGAAGACAATATGTAGCTGGGAAGATGTTACATGAGAGGCTGGTAGAGATCAAAGCTATTACCCCAATCAATGTTCCCACTACAGACTCCTGGGGTCCGAGGGCCGCAGGTTGGGCACCAGGGGTGTAGATACCCATGACGTCTGCTAAATGTCCACCCCTATTGAGCGGGCCTTAATGCAGCAATGCGCTCCACCTGACTTCTCCCCCCGGCCAGTGTAGAGCAAGATGAAAAGGCCGAGGATGTCCATAGGACTTCTTTCTTTCATTGCATTTTGAAGGTGGAATTCTTCAGATAAATGTTAAAATAATGGAAGAAATCGGTGCAAGAAGGTTGTTGCTGTATTGCCAGTATTTTAATATGTTCATACCAGGGGTTGAGTTTTTAATCTGGGGACCCAAAAACTCAAATTGTTTTCGAACTGGGACCTAAGAGAGTCATTAACCTGAATACCTTGGTCGAAAAATGAATGTTTTGTTTAAAAAAAGTTCCTCTTTAGCTTGTTAAATTTAAGGATTTTATTACTTAGAACTTCCCCACATATAATACCTAGTTGGAGATCTTCTCTATCTCTGTAGGCTTAGTAAAGTCCAAAGACATAAATTCTTTGCAGTAGACATTATTATCGGACACGGAGTCTTGTCTGGGTAATTGCCTCCTTCTCCTGCCTAGCACATATTCTAGATCCCCATGTGTATCTGTGCTGTCAATTATAGTTGGCTGTTACTCATCAATGGCCTGCATATTTTATGTTTGGGCACAAAGTTGAGTGGCAACCCATCCCAAAGATGTCCATAGCCCAATTTTGGTTTCAACTCATATTTTAAGAAACACTGGGGTTGATTTACTAAAACTGGACAGTGTAAACTCTGGTGCAGCTCTGATTAGTAAGCAATCAGCTTCCAGGTTTTATTGTCAAAGCTTCATTGAACAAGCTGAAGTTAGAAGCTGATTGGCTCCCATGCACAGCTGCACCAGATTTTGCAATCTATAGTTTTAGTAAATCAACCCGTGTTCTAGAACAGGGCTCTTCAAACTTTCTAAACAGGGGGTCAGTTTACTGTCCCTCGGACTTTAGGGGGGCCGGACTGTGGCCATTGGGAGTAGAAAAGGTCCAGATGTCAGTGGGAATAAACAATGCCCCATCTTTGGTGTCAGTGGGAGGAATTGTGCCCCATAATTGGTGTCATTGGGCACAATTGTTGGTGTCATTGGGAGGAATTGTGCCCCTTCTTGGCATCATTGGGCCCAATTGTTGGTGTCATTGTGTCAGGGCTGGGCTCAGCCCTTCCTTCTCTGAGCTGGCCACTCAGCTGTCGGCTAATTGCCAGCTCCTATCTCTCCACAGTGACTCAGCTGTTGATGATATCCTGCTCGTGAGTCCTGGCTACTTAAAGCCGCCCAGCTCACTTCAACACTGCCTTCGCTTTTGGTCACATCTCAGAGACTTTCTCCTGCGTTCCTGTTGAAGATTTGCTCGACTGATGTCTCTTCTGGCTCCTGCTCCTGCTTGCTGTACTACTACGTTGATCTCTGGCTCTCTGACATTGGCATTGGCTGACTACCTGATCTGGTTACTGAACTCTGGCTATGTATTGATTACGCTTACTCTGTTTACCTTTAATTATTATTAAACAAGTGTGATTAACTGTACTTCTGTCTCGGTCTGATTCATGGTTTCTGACACATTAGGAGGAATTGTGCCCCTTCTTATCATTATTGAGCCCAATTGTTGGTGTCATTGGGAGGAATTGTGCCCCATCATTGGTGTCATTGGGCCCAATTGTTGGTATCATTGGGAGGAATTGTCCTTCTTCATTGGTGTTGGTGGGAGGAATTGTGCCCATCATTGGTGTAATTTTTCCCAAATGTTGGTGTAATTGGGAGGAATTGTGCCCCATCACTGGTCTGGGGGGGGGGGGGATTATGCCCCATTGTTGGTATTAGTGTATGAAATAATACCCCAAGGCCTAAACAAAAAAAAAAGGAAACGGCTGAATCTGGCCCCTGGGCCGCAGTTTGGAGACCACTGTTCTGTAACATTCTTCCTATTTGTATCTGCAGCGCAATGAGACCAGACAGATTGTCCACTATCAGTACCTAAACTGGCCAGATCATGGGGTTCCATCTGACCCGGGCGGTGTCCTGAGTTTCCTTGGAGAGATCAACCGAATGCAGGAGAGCATACCAGGAGCTGGGCCTATCGTTGTACACTGCAGGTAAATTCATCAGTCCTCAGTCAGTCCACTGTCCCAGTGAAATCCTGTTTTGTCACATGATCTGAAACTGATGTTACTCAGCATACCTTTGTTTTCTCATTTCTTATCTATTCACAGCGCTGGGATTGGCCGTACTGGAACCATCATCGTCATTGACATGTTGGTGGACATCATTCAAACAAAAGGTGAAATGATCTTGAGAACTAACAGTGATTGGTTAATTGATACATTACCTTTCAGACATGGGTTCTAAACATACACCATACAGGGTATTACTAAAAATTTTTGGGACTCCTGCCTTTACTTTAATGGCATCCCAGTCTTAGTCCGTAGGGTTCAATATTGAGTTGGCCCACCCTTTGCAGCTAAAACAGCTTCAACTATCCTGGGAAAATTGTCCACAAGGTTTAGGAGGGTGTCTATGGGAATGTTTGACCGTTCTTGCAGAAGCGCATTTGTGAGGTCAGGAAATGATGTTGGACGAGAAGGCCACTCACTCTTCAACTACTTCCTAAAACAGTCCCTTCAACAATAGCTCAGGGAATGGACATCACTGGGACACCAAAAGCAATGTTCCAGGCCAGGCAAGCCTTAGTATTAGTGCACTGGGGTGGGGGTGGGGGGGGGGGTTAACCGCAGCAAATGTTACCCAGATCTTGCACTCAGGTCTGTACTCACATGTTCTTGGGAACTTGGATGCCTCCCTTTAGTGTCAGGCAGACATTTCCTTAGTGGACTCCCAATCTTCTCTAGCTTCGGAATTTCTTGGCAAGTCGGCTCCCCGGTTTAGCAGAAGCTGGGACCTCGCGGAACACAGGTCAAACTTTCTGCTGGGCTGCCTGGAAGGGCAGCAGCCCTTTAGGTTGGGAACTTCTCCTCCTGGACAAGAACAGGGCAGCTCCAGGCTTCAACCTATTTATGCTCCCCACCTCCAGGCTGAAACAGATATTCAGCTGCTGATTTGCTTCATCCAGCCCACTAAATTCTAGAATTCTCCAGAAGGCAGGGGGAAACCATCAAACCTTCAGCCAGTGAAACCCAGAACAGCCCAAAGCAATCATGCACTGCTCCGCTGATTACAGGAAAGCACAACAAGAACCAAATTTACCTGACAGCCTAGAACCTACCCAGAAAGATGCTAATCAGATTTATAAAAAATTGGCAAATCACAAATACACAAGTTCACTAGAACTAGTAAGATTTGTGCTCTTGGTTTTTATGCAATCAAAACCTAGAACTGAGGTACAGTCTCGGACAGTATTACTCCCGTCCTCAAGTCCATTCCTCCACTTTGTGTCCAGGTTCAGTAATTATTATTATAATACAGGATTTATGTAGCGCCAACAGTTTACATAGAGCTTTACAATATAAAAGGTAGACAGGACAGTTACAATACAATAAAATACAAAAGAGTTAAGAGGGCACTGCTCACAAGAGCTTACAATCTAATAAGGTGGAGCAAGGGGTACAAAAGGTTATAGCTGTGGGGGGATGAGCTGTTGGAAGTGATAAAAGATTAGTTGGAGGCGTGATAGGTGTCCCTGGAGAGATGAGTTTTCAGGGATCGTCTAAAGGCAGCCAGAGTAGGAGATAGTGAAGAAAAATTGGGCGCACAACATATGTGAAAGAATTATATAAAGTACACCCAAAAGTATATGGGTGTAAAAATACAAATTATATTATAAATATAATATCAAAACAGTCCACCAAAAAAGCAGATAAATAAAAAAATAATAAACAAAAGATAAAAAAATAATAAAAATAAAAATAAAAAATGATGAAATCAAATCTTCTGTGTATGATTAATCTCCAACACCGTGCCTTGCTAAAGTGCAGTGTGCTTGAATCTTGCAAAAAACATATAATGTGCTTCACTCGAAGTGCCATACAAATCTACTCACCAGATATCTCCGGCCACTAGGTGACCACCAAGCTTATAACAAATGGGAACCTTCCTCCGTTAGCTGGAATCTTCCAAGCCAGAAATCGCTCCAAACAACTGTTACCAGTACCGATCAAAGTTCGTTCAATCATAGATGGTATTTGGTGATTCCTCCAATTATTAGCAGCAGTAATACACTCTGAAGTGTACATCCAGCACTCCTCATCTTTAAATCTGTAGAAATTGGCTCCCCCAAGTACGAGCCACAGAAAGGCAATATAGTGTAATACCGTTTTTATTTAAAAAAAAGCACTTACATGCCCATATAAAATCCAGTAGATAGCAGCGCAGCTGGGGAGTGAGGCAGAGGCCAGTCCGTCACTCGGCATATGAGATAGGAAGGGCGGCGTGCGTCTCAGCTGTGATGGAAAATGAAAGCTCCTATATCAGGCGTCTCAAGCCTCGTTTTCTATGCATTTCGAGCTCAGGCGCACGTCATCAGGAAAAGAGTAGGAGATAGACAGATTGAGGTAGAGAGTTTAAAGAAGGGAGAGGCTCTGGAGAAGTCCTGAAGAAGAGCATGGGAAGAGGAGACAAGGGAGCTTGAGAGCAGGAGGTCTTGAGAGAAGCGGAGAGGACGGTTAGGGTGATATTTGGAGACAAGATTGGTGATGTAGCTCAGGGCAGAGTTCTAAATGGCTTTGTATGTTGTTGTTAGTATTTTGAATTTAATTTGTTAGGCAATCGAAACCCGCAGGAGGGATTGGGAGGGGTGGAGGAGACTGAATGGAGGCCAATGGAGGGATTGGCAGAGAGGGATGGAGGACACTGAATGGAAGCCAGTAGAGGGATTGGCAGAGAGGGGTGGAGGACACTGAATTGAAGCCAGTAGAGGGATTGGCAGAGAGGGGTGGAGGACACTGAATGGAAGCCAGTAGAGGGATTGGCAGAGAGGGGTGGAGGACACTGAATTGAAGCCAGTAGAGGGATTGGCAGAGAGGGGTGGAGGACACTGAAAGGAAGCCAGTAGAGGGGTGGAGGACACTGAATGGAGGCCACTGGAGGGATTGGCAGAGAGAGGTGGAGGACACTGAGTGGAGAACAGTGGAGGGATTGGCGGAGGGGGGTGAAGGAAACTGAATGGAAACCAATGGAGGGATTGGCAGAGAGGGGTGGAGGACACTGAATGGAAACCAGTGGAGGGATTGGCAGAGAGGGGTGGAGGACACTGAATGGAAACCAGTGGAGGGATTGGCAGAGAGGGGTGGAGGACACTGAGAGGTTAGTAAGGTAGACGAGTCTGGCAGCAGCGTTCATGATAGACTGAAGAGGGGATAGCCTATGGAGAGGTAGGTCTATGAGAAGACAATAAGGAGATAGCCGGACAGACTGAGGTACAGAGTTCCAGAGGATGGGAGAGGCTCTGGAGAAGTCCTAGAGATGAGCATGGGAGGAGGAGACAAGGGAGCCTAAGAGCAGGAGGTCTTGAGAGGAGCGCAGAGAGCTGTTAGGGTGATATTTTAGACAAGATTGGTGATGTAGCTCAGGGCAGAGTTGTGAATGGCTTTGTATGTTGTTGTTAGTATTTTGAATTTAATTTGGTAGGCAATCGAAAGCCGTAGGAAGGGTTGGCAGAGAGGGGTGGAGGACACTGAATTGAGGCCAGTGGAGGGATTGGCAGAGAGCGGTGGAGGACACTGAATGGAAGCCAATAGAGGGATTGACAGAGAGGGGTGGAGGACAGTGGAGGAATTGGCAGAGAGGGATAAAGGTCACTGAATGGAAGCCAGTGGAGGGATTGGCAGAGAGGAGGAAAATGAATGGAAGCCAGTGGAGGGATTGGCAGAGAGGGGTGGAGGACAGTGGAGGGATTGGCAGAAAGGGATGGAGGTCACTGAATGGAAGCCAGTGAAGGGATTGGCAGAGAGGGGTGGAGGACACTTAGTGGTTAGTAAGGTAGAGGATTCTGGCAGCAGCATTCATGATAGACTGAAGAGGGGATAGCCTATGAGAAGACAAGAAGTGAAGGCAAGAATTATCAAGGGATTGAATGAGGAGCTTGGTGGTTTCATTAGTTAAAAAGGGGTGAATTTTAGAGATGTTGCGGAGGTGAAGTCTACAAGCTTTTGACAACAATTGGACTTGAGGCTTAAATGACAGACTAGAGTCTAGAATTACACCTAGTATCCTAGCATGAGGGGAGGGATTGATGGTTGCATTGTTAACCATGATGGATAAGTCATGGAGGGGGGCATGGGCAGGGGGGAATATTATCAGCTCGGTTTTAGAGAGATTCAGTGGTGCAAAATCCATGCTGATATGTCAGTTAGTAAGTTAGTAATGTGAGAAGAGACAGAAGGGGTGAAGAGTAGACAGATAGATTGGGTGTCATCAGCATAGAGATGGTATTGGAAGCCGTAGGAGGTTATCAAGTGACCAAGGGAGGAGGTGTAGATAGAGAAGAGAAGGGGTCCAAGAACAGAGCCTTGGGGGACCCCTACAGAAAAAGGAAATGGAGAGGAGGAGACATATTTGTAGAGCACTGAAGGAGCACTGTGATAGGTAAGAGGAGAACCAGGATAGAGCAGAATCTTGGAGGCCAAGGGAATGGAGTTTATTGAGAAGGAGCAGGTGGTCAACAGTATCAAAGGCCGCAGTAACGCAACCATCTTTTGAATACCATGAACTAATGGATACCCCAGTTAGGAACCCTTGCTTCAAAACTTTGATGAACTTCATTCAACACTCATCTGCTCACCGGGGGGGCATCAATTCCTGAGCTCCATTGGCCTTCATTTCTGACCAACATTTCAGTTGGGTTGTTTAATTTCCACACAGTTGCTTTGCTCAGAGTTTTGTGGTTTGCAAAATGCTTTAAAATAAGTCACAATTGCAGTGATCCAAGGGTAAATGTGTCTTTCCTCATTCCTTTCACTCGCTTGTGGGAGGGGTTGTCATCTTCTTTCCTACTTTGCCGTGTTGTGTGGGTGGCGTCTACTGCACCCGTGCACATGGGGTAACACTTGCGCGGAGCGCGCTTACCACTGCCTGCGGTCATGTGAAAGATCTAAGATTAAGGTAGTTCCCTGACTTAGAGATGAGTCTTCACTGTGTGCAGCAAATAAAGTACAGAGTTCCTCTGAAGAGCGACTGGTCCCATGTCATTACACACTGTAACTTGTATGGTTGCATTAGGGGGACGTGCTGAGCCTGTGCCCACTCCACCAGTCCAGTGTACCTCTGTTACATCACTCCCAGTAACAGAATGGAGTCCCGCTGCGCACCTAGCGCTGACCTCTTGCATGCTCTACTTAACTCTTCCCATGCCGTGCCATGTGACCAGGCCATAGATCATTGTAATGCTAGTCTGCTCCTGGTTACTATGGGAGACGGACTGCTAGGGAGGGAGCCAGAATATCAACCCCCTCGCTACCGGAGGACCTGACACCTTACCACGTATCACGCCTAGTGACTAGTTGCTGTAGCTTGATCCTTACCTGGTTACCCATAGCAACTACACTGTTCTTCCTTTTCTTGCCAAGTTAACTTTTGCTAGTGGTGGTACTTCATACCCTGTAGTGCTTTACAGACCTGCGTTCTTTGGAATACGTCAGAACCAACATGCACCCCTTTGAATAACTTCAGACCAGGCTCAGAAGGGTTAAGATAACTTTTACTGTAGAAATGCAGCATGGCGATACAGAACAAACAATGTCCTTTCCCTAATCCTACCATGATGTAGGGACCCAGGCAGACCTCTGTGAGAGTCCATATAGGCATTGTCTATGCCTTGGGTGCTGTCCGTGACTCCCGATTTCTTCAATGCCATCCTTACACCCACAGGTGGGTTTCCATCAGGGGCGGCCTGTCCATATGAGGCACAGGGGCGCTGCCCCCCTAATCCATTCACCTGGGCCCCTAATTTACATGCAGGGCGCCAGACGCATGGATTTCAATGTGGTTCTTTTTCTTTTTTTAAGCACATGATTAGGGCCTGAGGCTCTAATTGGCTTCAAAAAAGGGTAGGCTCTGGGTGCAGAGCATTGCACCCCAATTAATATTCACTATTGTCTTCCTAATTCTCCTCCCGACCAATCAGGAATTGGGTCCTGAGACCCAATTGGCCAGGAAGTCTCAGAACCCACTTCCTGTTCAGCCAGGAGGAATAGCAACACCCCTGGAGCGAGGTCTCCATGGACGTCCCACCCACAGCGACATCCAGCACTCCAGCTATGACAGTGGAGGAAGGAGGAGGGGAGATCACAGTGTCATCTCGGGTGGACTCGTCATCTGCCTCCTAGAGTAAGGGGGCCCTCCGCCTTCCTGTCCGTCCATCTCCTGCCGGGGGGGGATTGGTGGCGCTGGTGAACACTGCCTTCAAGTCCAACTCCCGCAGGGGGGTGTGGGGGACGAAAGCCCCCCTCCCCCCGTGTCTCCCATGGGGGGGATGGGGGATTGGTGGTGCCCGCAGGGGGGGAGTAACGGCCCCCTTCCCCCCACATATCCCACCGGGGAAGGGGATTGGCGTTGGTTTGCCACCCCCCACCCACCCCCCAAAATATTGAGCACCAGCTGCCACTGGTCTCCATGCCCCCTGCACTACGTTCTCCATACCGCCTCCTGGCTCATCGGCGGTATGGCACCCTCGGTCTGAGAGGTCCCCCTGTTTGTATAACGGGTGGGCCTGCAAAAACCAAAAGCCTGGGAACTGAGCCGAAAATATTTAACCCCTTCCCCAGCCTGGGCCGGCGGCTGGAACTAACTAAACACATTTCAACCTGCCTACACAGTGGACAGCTTGTTGTAGTATTACTATGATGCCTCAGTGTACTCTGTATTAAAAGGCTTCAGGCTCTGTAATGCCCCCTATCTGTTTATTGCTTCTTTATTTTCTCCTGATCAAACCTCTATTGGAGAAGGAAAGTTTGGACTTCTCTACTCCAACCGTAGTCCAAGCGACTTCAGTTTTCCCATCTCTCCAAAAGTCTTGCCCGCTTCTTATTGCTTCATTCAATCTAGCACCTAGAACTCGCTGCCATGGACTCCTAGGACCTTATGTATCAACCTGTTATTGTGACAGCCAAGTAATGGTCCCCGGCAAAGCTTCCCCCCCCTTAGCTGCAAGTTGTGTTTGGGGTCTTACAATAAAGGAAGACACCCAAGATAAAATGAAGGGTCTGTTCCATTTGGATGCTTGCTGAAACCTATCAGAGCTGCTCTTCCTGTGTACGATGGCGGGTCCTATAGCTCTCTGTCCCCTGGTCCATGCAGCTCCCAAGGAGCCCAGAGCTACTCTAGTGCAAGGCCTTGCAAATTACTGTGGCTGCAGGTTAGGGCTACAAGATCCAACTGAGCCCCTGAGGCCCATTGAACATCGGGGTCCTGGACACTTGGTGCATGACATACTGAAGGGGAGCTATACCTGCGCCACCAGAAGGGAAACCACTTTCCCTAACCGCCACCAACTCTGTGGCCAATCGGATTTACACTTACACACTCAAGTATTTCTTTGTCTTTGCCTTAGCAAATGTTCAATCAATAAAAATGCATTATACTGGCTTTTGTGAACTTTTAGTAAAGTATCAAAAGGGACTACAAATAAATGGTTTCCAAAATTCCATGTGGTTGGCGGTACAGTCCAGAATCCGTGGCAATAATAGTCCCATATCTTGGCAAACCAGAGTCCAAAGTGCATAATGAGTAATGTCCACATCCTGGTTGTCACAAGTCTAGAAGTACCACCAAACTACACAGGAGGGGTTGCTTGGTACTCACCTATTAGCAGTAGGTAGTACAGGATATTCCTCTTCAGGCCTGTGGCCTAGTGCATTCTTTCTCTTGTGGGTGGGTGTAGCGTGGTGCAGCAGCAGTAACACACAAAGTCCCGATGCAGTAGAAGGAACTTGTATTGTAGTCAGAGCATAACAGTTCACAACAAGCCTGGCAGGAAGGCAGCCCGCCCACTAACACTCACGGATGATCAAAAGATTGTAGCAGAGCAGATCTCAGCTGAACTGACAACATCTGTCTTGAGGGGTGGAATGAAACCCACTGAGTTCGGCATGCGTTTAGCGAACCCACACTTTAAATGCGTGCCAAACTCAGGAGACAGGGTCTAAAAATAGACTCTGCCTGACCCAAGATGGCTTCCAAAGTCACATGGGCTGTCAGCATCCAACAGGATCACTACCCCAGTGACCCAGGAAACCATAGAGGAACCATGTTCCTCTTGACTTCCTCTCCATCTGCGTTGCCGCTGCAGTTGAGCGCCACCTGCAGTGGAGAAAATAGACTGCACCTGCCTACACCCTCATTGGGGATCTTGTTCCCACTCTATACTGTTCTCATAACTGCACATGCACACAGGCCAGGACTCTGAAAAGCTCCGCTTGCCCCAATAATATAGTGAGAGGGCCTATTGAGCAGCATATAAGCCCAGAAGGGACGTAAGCACATCCTAAGGGGAAACCCCCCTTGCATGTAGGATGAAGGTGCCCTTCTAAAAGCATAAGAGCTGACAGCTTCTGATCTACAGGGGCAAATGTATGACAGTCAATGTTTTAAAAGTGATACCTGTGTCCTAAATGTCAGTTTACTGCTGGTGTTACTTGCACATGACTCCCCCCTGGCTCCCTCCCCCCTTCTGACTGACGTTGTGTCTATTCCAGGTCTGGACTGTGATATAGATGTTCAGAAGACCATTCAGATGGTACGATCCCAGCGCTCAGGAATGGTCCAGACAGAGGCTCAATATAGGTTCATCTATACCTCTATTGCACATTACATTGACTCCACGAAGCACAAACTGCGAGCGCTAGAGGTACCATCACATTGTGTTTAATACAAGATATCTAATTCCACTTTTCGTTTTGTGGGGTCTGCTGCCAAGGGGGAATTGTCACATCAGGAAACTGAGCACTCCCTGAGTTTTGCATTAGATGATTAGATGTCTGACAGCCCAAGTAGGGGTATTCTTCAATTATCAGAGTCTGTCTCTCCACCAAAGACGATGACTAGTCAGCAATTTTCAAATCCCAACAACGTACTCTCTCCAGTGTCCACATTCCCACAATGTACTCTCTCCAGTGTCCACATTCCCACAATGTACTCTCACCAGTGTCCACATCCCCACAATGTACCCTCTCCAGTGTCCACATTCCCACAATGTACTCTCTCCAGTGTCCACATTCCCACAATGTACTCTAACCAGTGTCCACATCCCCACAATGTACCCTCTCCAGTGTCCACATTCCCACAATGTACTCTCTCCAGTGTCCACATTCCCACAATGTACTCTAACCAGTGTCCACATCCCTACAATGTACTCTCTCCAGTGTCCACATTCCCACAATGTACTCTCACCAGTGTCCACATTCCCACAATGTACTCTCTCCAGTGTTCACATTCCCACAATGTACTCTCTCCAGTGTCCACATCCCCACAATGTACCCTCACCGGTGTCCACATTCCCACAATGTACTCTCTCCAGTGTCCACATCCCCACAATGTGCTCTCACCAGTGTCCACGTTCCCACAATGTACTCTCTATAGTGTCCACATCCCTACAATTTACTCTCTCCAGTGTCCACATCCCACAATGTACTCTCTCCAGTGTCCACATCCCCACAATTCACTCTCACCAGTGTCCACATTCCCACAATGTACTATCACCAGTGTCCACATTCCCACAATGTACTATCACCAGTGTCCACATTCCCACAATGTACTGCCGCTAGTGACTGTCCACATACCCACATGGTATCCTCACCAGTTTCCACATCCCAATACAGTACTGTCACCTCTGTCCACATCCCAGTGCAGTACTGTCATCAGTGTCCACACCCCGTTGTACTATCACCAGCGCCAACATTCCCACATGGAACTCTCACCAGTGTCCACATTCCAATACAGTACTCACGCCAGTGTCTACATCCCCAAACTGTACTGTTACCGGTATCCACATCCCTACACTGTACTTTCAACAGTTGTCTATGTCCCCTCACTGTATTATCATCAGTGCCCACCTCCCCATACTGAACTCTCATTTGTGTCCATATCCCCACTATGTACTCTCACCAGTGTCCAATTCCCCATACCATACTCCCACCAGTGCCCAATTCCCCATACCATACTCCCACCAGTGCCCAATTCATCATACCATACTCCCACCAGTGTCCAATTCTCCATACCGTACTCCCACCAGTGTCCAATTCCCCATAAAGTACTCACCAGTGCCCAATTCCCCATACCATACTCCCACCAGTGTCCAATTCCCCATACCATACTCTCACCAGTGTCCAATTCCCCATACCATACTCTCATCAGTGTCCAATTCCCCATACCATACTCTTACCAGTGTCCAATTCCCCATACCATACTCTCACCAGTGTCCAATTCCCCATACCATACTCTCACCAGTGTCCAATTCCCCATAATATACTCTTACCAGTGTCCAATTCCCCATACCATACTCTCACCAGTGTCCAATTCCCCATACCATACTCTCACCAGTGTCCAATTACCCATACTGTACTCTCATCAGTGTCCAATTCCCCATACCATACTCTCACCAGTGTCCAATTCCCCATAATATACTCTCACCAGTGTCCAATTCCCCATACCATACTCCCACCAGTGTCCAATTCCCCATACCGTACTCCCACCAGTGTCCAATTCCCCATACCATACTCTCACCAGTGTCCAATTCCCCATACCATACTCTCACCAGTGTCCAATTCCCCATAATATACTCTTACCAGTGTCCAATTCCCCATACCATACTCTCACCAGTGTCCAATTCCCCATACCATACTCTCACCAATGTCCAATTACCCATACTGTACTCTCATCAGTGTCCAATTCCCCGACCCATACTCCCACCAGTGTCCAATTTCCCATACCATACTCTCACCAGTGTCCAATTCCCCATACCATACTCTCACCAGTGTCCAATTCCCCATACCATACTCTCACCAGTGTCCAATTCCCCATACTGTACTCTCATCAGTGTCCAATTCCCCATACCGTACTCCCACCAGTGTCCAATTCCCCATACCGTACTCCCACCAATGTCCAATTCCCCATCCCATACTCTCACCAGTGTCCAATTCCCCATACCGTACTCTCACCAGTAACCACATACCCTCACTACTCCCACCAGTGTTCACATCTCCTCACTGTACTAACCTTAGTGTCAACATTCCCAAAGTGTACAGCTGTGGTCAAAAGGTTTGAGAATGACATAAATATTAATTTTCACAAAGTCTGCTGCTTCAGTTTCTATGATGGCAATTTGCATATACTCCAGAATGTTATGAAGAGCGATCAGATGAATGAAGTCCCTCTTTGCCATGAAAATGAACTTAATCCCCCCCCCCCCCCCAAACATTTCCACTGCATTTCAGCCCTGCCACAAAAGAACCAGATGATATCATGTCAGTGATTCTCTCGGTAACACAGGTGTCAGTGTTGACGAGCACAAAGCTGGAAATCACTCTGTAATGCTGATTGAGTTAGAATAACAGACTGGAAGCTTTAAAAGGAGGATGGTGCTTGAAATCATTGTTCTTCCTCTGCTAACTATGGTTAGCTGCAAGGAAACACATGCAGTCACCATTGTTTTGCACAAAAGGGATTCACAGGCAAGGATATTGCTGCTACTAAGATTGCACCGAAATTAACCATTTACCGGATCATCAAAAACTTCAAGGAGAGGGGTTCAATTGTTGTGAAGAAAGCTTCAGGACACCCAAAAAATTCCAGTAAGTGCCAGGACCTTCCCCTACAGTTGATTCAGCTGCGGGATTGGGGCACCACCAGTGCAGAGCTTGCTCAGGAATGGCAGCAGGCAGGTGTGAGGACATCGGCACGCACATTGAGGAGAAGACTTTTGGAGGATGGTTTGGTGTCAAGAAGGGCAGCAAAGAAGTCACTTCTCTCCAGGAAAAACATCGGGGACAGACTGATATTCGGCAAAAGGTCCAGGGACTGGAATGCTGAGCACTGGAGGAAAGTCATTTTCCCTGATGGATGCCCTTTCCGATTGTTTGGGGCATCCGGGAAAAAACCTTGTCCGGAGAATAAAAAGTGAGCGCTACCATCAGTCCTGTGTCATGTATCCTGAGACCATTCATGTGTGGGGGTTGCTTCTCAGCCAAGGGAGTGGGGGGGGCTCACTCACAATTTTGCCATGAATAAAGAATGGGACAAAAACCTCCTCTGAGAGCAACTTCTCCCAACCATCCAAGAACAGTTTGGTGAGGAACAATGCCTTCTCCAGCATGATGGAGAAAAAGTCATAACCAAATGGCTTGGGGAACCAAACATGGAAATGTTGGGTCCATGGCCAGGAAACTCCCCAGACCTTCATTCCATTGAGAACTTGTGGTCAATCCTGAAGAGGCGGGTGAACAAAAAAACCCCACAAATTCTGACAAACTCCAAGCATTGATTATGGAAGAATGGGGGGCGCCCATCAGGAGGCCCAGAAGTTGAGTGACAGCATGTCAGGGGGAATTGCCAGGGGGAACTTACAAAAGAAGGGGCAACACTGCAAATATTGACTCTTTACATAAACTTCAAGTCTTTGTCAATAACAGCCTCTGACACTTCTGGAATGCTCTTATTATATTTCAGTATCCCATAGTAACATCTGACACAAAGATCTACAAACACTGAGAGAGGAGACTTTGTGATAATTAATATTTGTGTCATTCTCAAAACCTTTATACGTATTGCAGTCTTTAAGTTGCTATACTATTCCCCCCATCCCTCTTCAATGTTACCAGATCCCCTCATGTAGTTAGGCGTTCCACCAGATTTTGGAGTCTGTCTTTGGAAATGTGTGCTCATTCAACCAACAGAGCCTTGATGAGGTCAGGTACTGATGTTGGATGAGAAGACCTGGCTCACAATCAGGAGTCTGCCTGTCAGTTTTATACACAGCCATCAAATGGTGTGTGACCCCATTGTTTTGCTTCAATTCGTTATTTGCATAAATTTGTTGAGTTAAATTCATTTAATTCGTTTTCAGAATTTGTTTCTTTTGAATTCGAATCGATTAGAATTTTCAGAAAATTTTAATCGATTTGAATTCAAATTCCATTCGAGTGAATTTCCATTGAATGTATGAATTTCCATTGAATGTATGAATTTCCATTGAATGTATTCTTTTCGAGATTCGAATTTTGGAAGATGGTTATATTCTTTCTATTCTATTCTATTCTATTCTTTTTTCTATGACATTTCTATTCTTTTATATCCTTTTATTTTTCCTTTCTATTCTTTTATTTTCTATTCTGTTCTGTTTTACTCTATTATATTCTATTCTTTTATTGTCTATTCAATTTTTTTCTATTCTGTTCTGTTTTACTCTATTGTATTCTATTCTTTTATACTTTTATATTCTATTCTTTTATTTTCTATTCTATTCTCTTCTATTCCTTTATTTTCTATTCTATTTTATTCCCTTAGGAAATCCAAATTCAATTTGGAATCGATTTGAAAACGACTTGAATTCAAGTTCGAAAACCGATCTGAATTTTGTCCAAAATTTAGTTTTTTATTATTGCGGATTCATTTAAATTTGTTACTATTGTCATTCAGAAATTTGGATGCATCCGAATTTCCGAATAACGAAAAATTCACTTGAATTTTGTTTCAGAAGGAAACGAACCGCGCATTTCTAACAATTGGCTCACATGATTGGTTATCTCTCTTTTTTTTTTTTCCTTGCAGAGAACTAAGGCTGTGGAGTCAGAATACGGGAACCTTGCGCCCGCCATGTCCAAGATGAAAGTGACGCGAAGCCCATCAAAGTAATATTCCATGTGCGCCTACTCCGGCATCGATCGTATGCCTTCACCACTCCAAATGTGCATGCTCCAACATCTGTCCATCCTTTATATTGCAGGCCTAAAGACGAGGGAACCCTCTATGAGAATTTAAATGCCAAGAAAGATAAGAAAGAAAAAGTCAACAAGAAAATGTCTTCAGAGCGAGAAAAGACCCGAACTTCCGTAAAGAAAAAGTAACTCCGAGGTAAGGAATGGAAGGACCCCCTGATGTGCGCTCAGCATCCAATTCCAGCCAAACACAGCTCAATACACATTTAACCCTATGACCTCTGGAAGATTTACTCCCCCCCTTGCCTTCATGACCAGGCCATTTTTTGTTTTTTGGCACTGCGTTACTTTAACCACCATCCAGGGCAAATTCTGGCACTTGGCTTCTACATGTAAAAAAAATCATCATTTTTTTTTTTTCAAAAAAATTACTCAGAACCCCCCAAACATTATATATGTTTTTTTTTAGCAGAGACCCTAGGGAATAAAATGGCGGACGTTGCAACTTTTTATTTACACGGTATTTGCCAGCGATTTTTCAAACACGTTTTTTTTTGAAGGGGGGGAAACTGTTTCAAGAATTAAAAAAAAACAAAACAGTAAAGTTAGCCCAATTTTTTTGTATAATGTGAAAGATGATGTTACGCCGAGTAAATAGATACCTAACATGTTGCGCTTGAAAATTGCGCTCGCTCGTGGAATGGCGCCAAACTTCGGTACTTAAAAATCTCCATAGACGACAATGTTTACAGTTTATCAGTTTGGAGTTACAGAGGAGGCCTTGGGCTAGAATGGTTGCTTTTGCTCCAACGCACTCAGCGATACCTCACATGTGTGATTTGAACGCCGTTTACATATGTGGGCGCGACTTTCGTGTGCGTTCGCTTCTGTGCGCGAGCACGCAGGGACGGGGGTGCTTTAAATTTTTGTATTTTTTTATTCTTTATTTTACTTCATTTTTTTTTATCCTTTCTCTTTAAAAAATGTTTTTTTGATCACTTTTATTCCTATTACAAGAAATGTAAACATGATAGGAATAGTGTGTGACAGGTCCTCCTTATAGAGAGATGTGGGATCTATAAGACCTCACATCACTCCTCCAGACGAGATAAAAAAAAACCAAAAAAACCTCTCTCGGCCTTTCCAGTCGCGTCCCCGGTATTGTTTACTTCCGCTGGCCCGGATGTGACGTCATAACGTCGCACCCGGGCCTCCGAGGGTCATAGAGACGACTGGTCACCAGAAATCTCTATGATCAACTTCCAGAGGCGACCGATTCGTTCTCCGTTTTGCCGATCGCAGGGGCGAGCCAGGAGAAGCACCGGAGGGTGGCAGGAGGGGGGGTGTCTCCTTCCGCCGCCTGTAAGAACGATCAAGCGGCTGAACTGCCACTATGATTGTTCTTACTGTGCACAGATAATATCTGGATGATGCCTGTAGCTGCACCCATCATTCAGATATCCCCAAAGTCCAGGACATCATATGACGGTCTATGGGCGGGAAGTGGTTAACTGACAATTGCGCGGTCATGCGACGCTGTACAACACGCACCCAAGCCCCCTACCTGGAAGTGCTACTAGATACGTAATCCAGCACAGGAGGCCCGCTCTTCCGCCGTTCTCCTACGTGAGGCGAACGGTTAATGAAGTAGGGCCAAAGGTTTTTTTTTGGCCATACTTCTCTTCTGGGTCACGGGGTGCACTTATTTTTGCACTCCTGTGACCCAGATTCAATCAACAGCAGGCTAAAGCTCGAGAACTGGTCCAGGATCTGCAAGGATCCCGACTTTAATGTCGGGATCCACACAGATGCCCGACTGGCAGCTGCCCCCGCCCCCTCCAAAGCCCGATGGTCCAGTGAGTGCTGGAGGGGCAGAGCAGAGAGCCGGAGACTGACAGTCACCTCTCTCTGCTCAGTGAAGGCCGAGATCTGAGTGATCAGCTGTCATGTGACTGCTCGGTTCTCCGTCTTTTTAGCCATTTTAACCGCTGCAGAAATTATAATTTTATCTGTCCAGTCCTGAGATTTGCACCACTCAGTGCAAGTGAGCAGTTTATCGGTATAGTCTGGTCACCGCACTGCCCCCAGCATGTGACTGGATGTTGAAGGAGCAGCAAGAATACTGATGAGACATCCCTTTTCCTCCACTTGTTTCCAGGTCCCATTCTGAGGGGCTGGCCTGCTGCATTCCGAACATAGAAGAGTGGCCGCTCAACATGGGCGCCGTTCAAAGAATGGTTAGCATGTTATGAAGGGATGCAAAGTGTCCTCTGATTGGAGAGGCTGGGTGGTGACATCATGCTCTCCGCCTCGTTCAATCAGAGAACACTTTGCATTCCTTCAGAAAATGCAAAGCTTTCTTTGAATGGAACCCGTGCTGAGGAGCCACCTCTGTGTTCAGAATGCAGCAGGTCAGCCGCTCAGAATGGGACCTGGATTTGGAGATGACTGGAGTAGTAGTAGTGTCTACTTCAGTGATTTCCAGCTCCCAGGGGCATTGGCCAGATATGGTAAATACAGTTACATTGGTCCATGCCTTAAATTTCTCTTTAAGGCCAACTCAAGCCCTTTGTTGGGCTCAGAGGCTTAAACACCCTGGACTGTTAAGCATGTCAGGGCAAAGCTTAGCTCCAAGTCAACTTTACTCTAAGTTGGGGCAGACGTCAAAGTCTCAAGGGCAACAGATGATGGCTGCAGTTTGGAAGTATTACTACTTTTTAAGCTCTCTATAAATCCCAACCTCACTGAAAATTTTGGGTGGTGTTGGTCGGGTCTTGATCCTGTCAGGTTGGGTACTATACATGAACAACACCAATAATCTCCTGCCCATGAGTAAGATAGCCCAATAGGAAATATCTCTTGAAGTCTTGCTGCCCTCTAGGACTGGGGTTGTCCCAGCCCAATGGGAAATATCTCTTGAAGCCTTGCTGCCCTCTAGGACTGGGGTTATCCTAACGCAATGGGAAATATCTATTGAAGCCTTGCTGCCCTCTAGGACTGGGGTTATCCCAACCCAATGGGAAATATCTCTTGAAGCCTTGCTGCCCTCTAGGACTGGGGTTGTCCCAGCCCAATGGGAAATATCTCTTGAAGCCTTGCTGCCTTCTAGGACTGCGGTTGTCCTAGCCCAATGGGAAATATCTCTTGAAGCCTTGCTGCCCTCTAGGACTGGGGTTGTCCCAGCCCAATGGGAAATATCTCTTGTAGCCTTGCTGCCTTCTAGGACTGCGGTTGTCCTAGCCCAATGGGAAATATCTCTTGAAGCCTTGCTGCCCTCTAGGACTGAGGTTGTCCTATCCTAATAGAAAATATCTCTTGTAGCCATGCTGCCCTCTAGGACTAGGGTTGTCCCAGCCCAATGGGAAATATCTCTTGTAGCCTTGCTACCCTCTAGGACTGGGGTTGTCCTATCCTAATAGAAAATATCTCTTGTAGCCATGCTGCCCTCTAGGACTAGGGTTGTCCCAGCCCAATGGGAAATATCTCTTGAAGCCTTGCTGCCCTCTAGGACTGGGGGTGTCCTAGCCCTATGGGAAATATCTCTTGAAGCTTTGCTGCCCTCTAGGACTGGGGGTGTCCTAGCCCAATGGGAAATATCTATTGAAGCCTTGCTGCCCTCTAGGACTGGGGTTATCCCAACCCAATGGGAAATATCTATTGAAGCCTTGCTGCCCTCTAGGACTGGGGGTGTCCTAGCCTAATAGAAAATATCTCTTGTAGCCATGCTGCCCTCTAGGACTGAGGTTGTCCCAGCCCAATAAGAAATATCTCTTGTAGCCTTGCTGCCCTCTAGGACTGAGGTTGTCCCAGCCCAATGGGAAATATCTCTTGAAGCCTCGCTGTCCTCTAGGACTGGGGTTTTCCTAGCCCAATGGGAAATATCTCCTGAAGCCTTGCTGCCCTCTAGGACTGGGGTTGTCCCAGCCCAATGGGAAATTTCTCTTGAAGCCTCGCTGTCCTCTAGGACTGAGGTTTTCCTAGCCCAATGGGAAATATCTCTTGAAGCCTTGCTGCCCTCTAGGACTGGGGTTGTCCTATCCTAATAGAAAATATCTCTTGTAGCCTTGCTGCCCTCTAGGACAGGGGTTTTCCTAGCCCAATGGGAAATTTCTCTTGAAGCCTCGCTGCCCTCTAGGACTGAGGTTGTCCTAGCCCAATGGGAAATATCTCTTGAAGCCTCGCTGCCCTCTAGGACTGGGGTTGTCCTATCCTAATAGAAAATATCTCTTGTAGCCTTGCTGCCCTCTAGGACTGGGGTTGTCCTATCCTAATAGAAAATATCTCTTGTAGCCTTGCTGCCCTCTAGGACTGAGGTTGTCCTAGCCCAATGGGAAATATCTCTTGAAGCCTCGCTGTCCTCTAGGACTGGGGTTTTCCTTAAACCAATAGAAAAATAAGAGAAAAGGGGACACACTGACCTAGTGCATTATTCCACAAAAGTTTATTAGGAATGTGAAAAAGTACTACTCACAAGCATAGATAATAACAGCGCTCATCTGCCCACTCTCTGTGGCTTTACATTTCCAGACTGACCCAAGGGAACTGACGCATTTCAAATGAATGTCCCTCATCAAAACCAAGCTTGGATGGACATTCCTTCGAAACGTGTCAGCCTGCAGGGACTCCGGTTGAGGTTCCCCCCAATGCTTGGGTCATCCGTCGTAGAGTGTGTGATACTGACTCAAAGTTCTTCCCCTGAATCCAACATGGTTGTAATTATCCAGGCTCAGCTGTCTATCTGAAGTACCATTGCTGCCATACTCCAATAGGTAATCTAGTACAGGGTGAGCAATGCAAGATTTGCACCCCATCTTGAGTTCTCTAGAGCACTGGTCTCCAAACTGCAGCCCGGGGGCTGAATGCAACCCTTTACTTGCCTTTATTTGGCCCTTTGGGGAACTATTCCTCCCAATGACACCAATGATGGGGCACTATTCTTCCTACTGACACCAAAAATGAGACACTATTCCTACCCCTAGTATCAAAGATGGGGCACCGTTTACTCCCACTGATGCCAGGACAATTTCTTCTCCCAATGGGCAAGGTTTGGCCCTTCTAAAGTCTGAAGGACAGTAAACTGGCCCTTTGTTTAGAAAGTTTGGAGAACCTTGCTCTAGAGCTATGGGGAAAATGTGCCAGTTGTGGCTGAAAGTCTTGTCACAGCCGGGCAAGGGAGGAGCTAAATCTCTCCACCAGGGTCCTGGACAACAGTGAAGGTTGCATATTAAACCTTTCCTAGTACACCCAAAATGCAGATTTTTTTTTTGTTGGGGGGAGGCTGGGGGATTTTCCTTGAAATCTTGATTTTTAAAATGCTTTCCTCTTTTTTTACCCTGCAGATCTCCGGCGTGCCACCAGTTCCTGGGCGTAACCAGTACAGTATTCCTGCAGCTTGAACCACGCACTGTTCACACTTGTGTTCCTCCTGTACCTTCTGTTCAACCTTTTTGCTGCCTCCCCCTCTTTACCTTTGTGTACTCCCAACCTGACCTGGAAAATGTTTACTTGAACCACTATATGAAATAGATAATTTAATAAAGTGTTGCGCACAGATGTACGCCTGGTTTGGTATTTACTGATCTCCTGCAGCCTCTTCGCAACCGCTTTCAGTATACGTGTCCTCAGGCGATGGCGGCATGCGATTTCTCAGGGTGGGTTTCCTGATGGCGACAACAGAGGACCGTGTCCGAGTCACGTGTATTGAAACAGATTCTTGTAGTCTCCATCAGAAGCCCATAGGAGAGGGTGACAATGCAAGAGTACAATTAGGAGACAGAGCGTTGTCACCCTATAATAGGAAGTGCCCAACCAAGGACCTTCATGGCAGGATCACCAGTTCTTATAGTAAAAAAAGGGGCAGATTTAAAATAAACAAACATGACTGATATAAGCTGTAAAATAATGGTCTTTATATGAGATTCTAATGATTAGATTCATAAATCCCTTAAAATGATTTGTTAATGCACAAACATTAATTACTTCCCGGCCGCGCTATACCCGAATGATGGCTACAGCGCGGGCCTTAATTGCCCAGGAGGGCGTCAATACACTCCCGTGCATGAGCTGCCTGCGTGCTCTGTGATCACCGAATCAATGTGACACGGCTGATCCCGCTTACAGGGGGAAAAAAGCAGATCACCGGCTTCTGACAGAGGGACAATCGGTACCAAACAGGGATAGGCACTGCCCACCAGTGCCGCCTATCAGTGCCCACCAGTGCCACCTACAGGTGCATATCAGTGTCGTCTATCAATGCCCACCAGTGCCACCTACAGGTGCATATCAGTGCCGCCTATCACTGCCCACCAGTGCCACCTACAGGTGCATATCAGTGCCGTCTATCAGTGCCCACCTATCAGAGTCCATCAGTGCCTATCTGTGCAGCCAATCAGTGCTGTCTCATCAGTGCACATCAATGAAGGAGAAAATCACCTGTTTTCAAAATTTTATAACAAATTATGAAAGTTTTTTTTTGGTTTTTTTTTAAGCAAAAAAAAAAAAAACAGCAGTGATTAAATACCACCAAAATAAATCTCTGTGTGAAAAAAAATGATAAAAATTTCATATGTGTACATTGTTTCATGACCGCGCAATTGTCATTCAAAGTGTGACCGCGCTGTAAGCTGAAAATTGGCCTGGGCAGGAAGGGGGTTTAAGTGCCCAGTAAGCAAGTGGTTAAAGTGTTACTAAACCCAGGAGCCTGCATTCACTATATCTATTCTCCCCAGGACCCTGCATTCACTATATCTATTCTCCCCAGGACCCTGCATTCACTATATCTGCTCTCCCCAGGACCCTGCATTCACTATATCTGCTCTCCCCAAGACTCTGCAGGAGCCTGGAGTCACTACATCTGCTCTCCCCAGGACTCTACAGTCACTATATCTGTTCTCCCCAGGAGCCTGCAGTCACTATATCTGGTCTTCCCAGGACCCTGCATTCACTATATCTGGTCTCCCCAGGAGCCTGCATTCACTATATTTGCTCTCCCCAGGACCCTGCATTCACTATATCTGGTCTCCCCAGGAGCCTGCATTCACTATATCTGGTCTCCCCAGGACTCTGCAGTCACTATATCTGATCTCCCCAGGAGCCTGCAGTCACTATATCTGGTCTCACCAGGAGCCTGCAGTCACTATATCTGATCTCCCCAGGACCCTGAAGTCACTATACCTGATCTCCCCAGGAGCCTGCATTCACTATATCTGGTCTCTCCAAGAGACTGCAGTCACTATATCTGCTCTCCCCAGGACCCTGTATTCACTATATTTGCTCTCCCCAGGACCCTGCAGTCACTATATCTGGTCTCCCCAGAAGCCTGCAGTCACTATATCTGATCTCCCCAGAAGCCTGCACTCACTATTTACCAAAGAAGAAAGAAAAACCAGGTCCTACTGTATACATATCCTGGTGGTAGGGGAAAAAAAGATATATACCCTATTAGCCCTTACCGAAGTCTGGTAATGTTGCTATAGCCAGAGACCAAAGCATATAATAAAAATTGACCCCCGTATGACTACCAGGATCAACAAAGTGGCTACTAAGGCAACAACTAGTAGTCAACACCTGGGTATGTATATAAAATATCAATGTTTATTACTCAATTAAAAAGCCTGCTTCAACACACATAAATGCATCAATATGCAAAGCAGTAGCTAATGCACATCATGTGCACCGCCAGGTGCTCTCACTGGACACTATCTTGGCGGGCACTGCAATTTGTGAACAACAACAGACACACATATAATACAACCACAACACAGACAGTCCGGATGTCAGCTTCCCACTCACAGTGAGATCGAATGCAGTAACCACCGCATGGACACCGCTACCACAGGTAGGGTGGGCAAGGGGTGTAAGGATCAAACCCCAATGGCTGCATACCAGCAGGGATGCATTCAGTGTCACTGTGAGTGGCCCCCAGGGATGGCGTAAGTCTAATGTATATGGTAATTGGTTATGGCTTAATTGGCATATAAAGTGGGACAAATGGTACTGTCACCAGGGTATGGCAAAACTGCTACATATGATCCAGTGCTGAGAATATAGTTGTCGCAGATAACTTGTGCTTAGCATGAGTGGGTCATCCCCTGATGGGGAGTTCAGGAGGCAGTCGCCAAAGTCCCACACGGGACAATATATCTGGTCTCCCCAGGAGTCTGCAGTCACTATATCTGCTCTCCCCAGGACTCTGCAGTCACTATATCTGCTCTCCCCAGGACTCTGCAGTCACTATATCTGCTCTCCCCAGGACTCTGCAGTCACTATATCTGATCTCCCCAGGAGCCTGCAGTCACTATATCTGGTCTCACCAGGAGCCTGCAGTCACTATATCTGATCTCCCCAGGACCCTGAAGTCACTATACCTGATCTCCCCAGGAGCCTGCATTCACTATATCTGGTCTCTCCAAGAGACTGCAGTCACTATATCTGCTCTCCCCAGGACCCTGTATTCACTATATTTGCTCTCCCCAGGACCCTGCAGTCACTATATCTGGTCTCCCCAGAAGCCTGCAGTCACTATATCTGATCTCCCCAGAAGCCTGCACTCACTATTTACCAAAGAAGAAAGAAAAACCAGGTCCTACTGTATACATATCCTGGTGGTAGGGGAAAAAAAGATATATACCCTATTAGCCCTTACCGAAGTCTGGTAATGTTGCTATAGCCAGAGACCAAAGCATATAATAAAAATTGACCCCCGTATGACTACCAGGATCAACAAAGTGGCTACTAAGGCAACAACTAGTAGTCAACACCTGGGTATGTATATAAAATATCAATGTTTATTACTCAATTAAAAAGCCTGCTTCAACACACATAAATGCATCAATATGCAAAGCAGTAGCTAATGCACATCATGTGCACCGCCAGGTGCTCTCACTGGACACTATCTTGGCGGGCACTGCAATTTGTGAACAACAACAGACACACATATAATACAACCACAACACAGACAGTCCGGATGTCAGCTTCCCACTCACAGTGAGATCGAATGCAGTAACCACCGCATGGACACCGCTACCACAGGTAGGGTGGGCAAGGGGTGTAAGGATCAAACCCCAATGGCTGCATACCAGCAGGGATGCATTCAGTGTCACTGTGAGTGGCCCCCAGGGATGGCGTAAGTCTAATGTATATGGTAATTGGTTATGGCTTAATTGGCATATAAAGTGGGACAAATGGTACTGTCACCAGGGTATGGCAAAACTGCTACATATGATCCAGTGCTGAGAATATAGTTGTCGCAGATAACTTGTGCTTAGCATGAGTGGGTCATCCCCTGATGGGGAGTTCAGGAGGCAGTCGCCAAAGTCCCACACGGGACAATATATCTGGTCTCCCCAGGAGTCTGCAGTCACTATATCTGCTCTCCCCAGGACTCTGCAGTCACTATATCTGCTCTCCCCAGGACTCTGCAGTCACTATATCTGCTCTCCCCAGGACTCTGCAGTCACTATATCTGATCTCCCCAGGAGCCTGCATTCACTATATCTGGTCTCCCCAGGAGTCTGCAGTCACTATATCTGCTCTCCCCAGGAGCCTGCAGTCACTATATCTGATCTCCCAAATAGCCTGCATTCACTATATCTGGTCTCCCCAGGAGCCTGCAGTCACTATATCTGATCTCCCAAATAGCCTGCATTCACTATATCTGGTCTCCCCAGGAGCCTGCATTTACTATATCTGGTATCCTCAGAACCCTGCAGTCACTATATCTGTTCTCCCCAGGACCCTGCTCTCACTATACCTGCTCTCCCCAGGAGCCTGCATTCACTATATCCGATCTCCCCAGGACTCTGCAGTCAATATATCTGGTCTCCCCAGGAGCCTGCAGTCACTATATCTGCTCTCCCCAGGAGCCTACATTCATTATATCTGCTCTCCCCAGGACCCTGCAGTCACTATATCTGATCTCCCCAGGAGCCTGCATTCACTATATCTGCTCTCCCCAAGACTCTGCATTCACTATATCTGGTCTCCCCAGGAGCCTGCAGTCACTATATCTGATCTCCCCAGTAGCCTGCATTCACTATATCTGCTCTCCCCAAGACTCTGCATTCACTATATCTGGTCTCCCCAGGAGCCTGCAGTCACTATATCTGATCTCCCAAATAGCCTGCATTCACTATATCTGGTCTCCCCAGGAGCCTGCATTTACTATATCTGGTCTCCCCAGAACCCTGCAGTCACTATATCTGTTCTCCCCAGGAGCCTGCAGTCACTATATCTGATCTCCCAAATAGCCTGCATTCACTATATCTGGTCTCCTCAGAACCCTGCAGTCACTATATCTGTTCTCCCCAGGACCCTGCTCTAACTATACCTGCTCTCCCCAGGAGCCTGCATTCACTATATCCGATCTCCCCAGGACTCTGCAGTCAATATATCTGGTCTCCCCAGGAGCCTGCAGTCACTATATCTGCTCTCCCCAGGAGCCTACATTCATTATATCTGCTCTCCCCAGGACCCTGCAGTCACTATATCTGATCTCCCCAGTAGCCTGCATTCACTATATCTGCTCTCCCCAAGACTCTGCATTCACTATATCTGGTCTCCCCAGGAGCCTGCAGTCACTATATCTGATCTTCCAAATAGCCTGCATTCACTATATCTGGTCTCCCCAGGAGCCTGCATTTACTATATCTGGTCTCCCCAGAACCCTGCAGTCACTATATCTGTTCTCCCCAGGACCCTGCATTCACTATATCTGCTCTCCCCAGGAACCTGCACTCACTATATCTGTTTTCCCCAGGAGCCCGCAGTCACTGCTCTCCCCAGGAGCCTGCAGTCACTATATCTGGTCTCCCCAGGAGCCTGTATTCACTATATCTGCTCTCCCCAGGAGCCTGCATTTACTATATCTGGTCTCCCCAGAACCCTGCAGTCACTATATCTGTTCTCCCCAGGAGCCTGCATTCACTATATCTGCTCTCCCCAATAGCCTGCATTCACTATATCTGGTCTCCCCAGGAACCTGCAGTCACTATATCTGTTTTCCCCAGGAGCCCGCAGTCACTGCTCTCCCCAGGACTCTGCATTAACTATATCTGGTCTCCCCAGGAGCCTGTATTCACTATATCTGCTCTCCCCAAGACTCTGCAGGAGCCTGGAGTCACTACATCTGCTCTCCCCAGGACTCTACAGTCACTATATCTGTTCTCCCCAGGAGCCTGCAGTCACTATACCTGATCTCCCCAGGAGCCTGCAGTCACTATATCTGGTCTCCCCAGAAGCCTGCAGTCACTATACCTGATCTCCCCAGGAGCCTGCAGTCACTATATCTGTTCTTCCCAGGAACCTGCATTCACTATATCTGGTCTCCCCAGGAGCCTGCATTCACTATATTTGCTCTCCCCAGGACCCTGCATTCACTATATCTGGTCTCCCCAGAAGCCTGCAGTCACTATATATAATCTCCCCAGGTGCTTGCATCCACTATATTTGGTCTCCCCAGAAGCCTGCAGTCACTATATCTGATCTCCCCAGGACCCTGCATTCACTATAGCTGCTCTCCCCAGGAGCCTGCATTCACTATATCTGATCTCCCCAGGAGCCTGCAGTCACTATATCTGATCTCCCCAGGACCCTGAAGTCACTATACCTGATCTCCCCAGGAGCCTGCATTCACTATATCTGGTCTCCCCAAGAGACTGCAGTCACTATATCTTCTCTCCCCAGCACCCTGCATTCACTATAGCTGCTCTCCCCAGGAGCCTGCATTCACTATATCTGGTCTCCCCAGAAGCCTGCATTCACTATATCTGGTCTCCCCAGAAGCCTGCAGTCACTATATCTGATCTCCCCAGAAGCCTGCACTCACTATTTACCAAAGAAGAAAGAAAAACCAGGTCCTACTGTATACATATCCTGGTGGTAGGGGAAAAAAGATATATACCCTATTAACCCTTACCGAAGTCTGGTAATGTTGCTATAGCCAGAGACCAAAGCATATAATAAAAATTGACCCCTGTATGACTACCGTGATCAACAAAGTGGTTACTAAGGCAACAACTAGTAGTCAACACCTGGGTATGTATATAAAATATCAATGTTTATTACTCAATTAAAAAGCCTGCTTCAACACACATAAATGCATCAATATGCAAAGCAGTAGCTAATGCACATCATGTGCACCGCCAGGTGCTCTCACTGGACACTATCTTGGCGGGCACTGCAATTTGTGAACAACAACAGACACACATATAATACAACCACAACACAGACAGTTCAGATGCCGGCTACCCACTCACAGTGAGATCGAATGCAGTAACCACCGCATGGACACCGCTACCACAGGTAGGGTGGGCAAGGGGTGTAAGGATCAAACCCCAATGGCTGCATACCAGCAGGGATGCATTCAGTGTCACTGTGAGTGGCCCCCAGGGATGGCGTAAGTCTAATGTATATGGTAATTGGTTATGGCTTAATTGGCATATAAAGTGGGACAAATGGTACTGTCACCAGGGTATGGCAAAACTGCTACATATGATCCAGTGCTGAGATTATAGTTGTCGCAGATAACTTGTGCTTAGCATGAGTGGGTCATCCCCTGATGGGGAGTTCAGGAGGCAGTCGCCAAAGTCCCACACGGGACAATATATCTGGTCTCCCCAGGAGTCTGCAGTCACTATATCTGCTCTCCCCAGGACTCTGCAGTCACTATATCTGCTCTCCCCAGGAGCCTGCAGTCACTATATCTGATCTCCCAAATAGCCTGCATTCACTATATCTGGTCTCCCCAGGAGCCTGCAGTCACTATATCTGATCTCCCAAATAGCCTGCATTCACTATATCTGGTCTCCTCAGAACCCTGCAGTCACTATATCTGTTCTCCCCAGGACCCTGCTCTAACTATACCTGCTCTCCCCAGGAGCCTGCATTCACTATATCCGATCTCCCCAGGACTCTGCAGTCAATATATCTGGTCTCCCCAGGAGCCTGCAGTCACTATATCTGCTCTCCCCAGGAGCCTACATTCATTATATCTGCTCTCCCCAGGACCCTGCAGTCACTATATCTGATCTCCCCAGTAGCCTGCATTCACTATATCTGCTCTCCCCAAGACTCTGCATTCACTATATCTGGTCTCCCCAGGAGCCTGCAGTCACTATATCTGATCTTCCAAATAGCCTGCATTCACTATATCTGGTCTCCCCAGGAGCCTGCATTTACTATATCTGGTCTCCCCAGAACCCTGCAGTCACTATATCTGTTCTCCCCAGGACCCTGCATTCACTATATCTGCTCTCCCCAGGAACCTGCACTCACTATATCTGTTTTCCCCAGGAGCCCGCAGTCACTGCTCTTCCCAGGAGCCTGCAGTCACTATATCTGGTCTCCCCAGGAGCCTGTATTCACTATATCTGCTCTCCCCAGGAGCCTGCATTTACTATATCTGGTCTCCCCAGAACCCTGCAGTCACTATATCTGTTCTCCCCAGGAGCCTGCATTCACTATATCTGCTCTCCCCAGGAGCCTGCATTCACTATATCTGGTCTCCCCAGGAACCTGCAGTCACTATATCTGTTTTCCCCAGGAGCCCGCAGTCACTGCTCTCCCCAGGACCCTGCATTCACTATATCTGGTCTCCCCAGGAGCCTGCATTCACTATATCTGCTCTCCCCAGGAGCCTGCATTCACTATATCTGCTCTCCCCAGGAGCCTGCAGTCACTATATCTGCTCTCCCCAGGAGCCTGCATTCACTATATCTGCTCTCCCCAGGAGCCTGCAGTCACTATATCTGCTCTCCGCAGGAGCCTGTATTCACTATATCTGGTCTCCCCAGGAGCCTGCATTCACTATATCTGGTCTCCCCAGAAGCCTGCAGTCACTATATCTGGTCCCCAGAAGCCTGCAGTCACTATATCTGCTCTCCCCAGGAGCCTGCATTCACTATATCTGCTCTCCCCAGGAGCCTGCAGTCACTATATCTGCTCTCCCCAGGACCCCTGCATTCACTATATCTGGTCTCCCCAGGAGCCTGCATTCACTATATCTGGTCCCCCCCCCCCCAGGAGCCTGCAGTCACTATATCTGCTCTCCCCAGGAGCCTGCAGTCACTATATCTGGTCTCCCCAGGAGCCTGCATTCACTATATTTGCTCTTCCCAGGACCCTGCATTCACTATATCTGGTCTTCCCAGAAGCCTGCAGTCACTATATCTGCTCTCCCCAGGAGCCTACATTCATTATATCTGCTCTCCCCAGGACCCTGCAGTCACTATATCTGATCTCCCCAGTAGCCTGCATTCACTATATCTGCTCTCCCCAAGACTCTGCATTCACTATATCTGGTCTCCCCAGGAGCCTGCAGTCACTATATCTGATCTTCCAAATAGCCTGCATTCACTATATCTGGTCTCCCCAGGAGCCTGCATTTACTATATCTGGTCTCCCCAGAACCCTGCAGTCACTATATCTGTTCTCCCCAGGACCCTGCATTCACTATATCTGCTCTCCCCAGGAACCTGCACTCACTATATCTGTTTTCCCCAGGAGCCCGCAGTCACTGCTCTTCCCAGGAGCCTGCAGTCACTATATCTGGTCTCCCCAGGAGCCTGTATTCACTATATCTGCTCTCCCCAGGAGCCTGCATTTACTATATCTGGTCTCCCCAGAACCCTGCAGTCACTATATCTGTTCTCCCCAGGAGCCTGCATTCACTATATCTGCTCTCCCCAGGAGCCTGCATTCACTATATCTGGTCTCCCCAGGAACCTGCAGTCACTATATCTGTTTTCCCCAGGAGCCCGCAGTCACTGCTCTCCCCAGGACCCTGCATTCACTATATCTGGTCTCCCCAGGAGCCTGCATTCACTATATCTGCTCTCCCCAGGAGCCTGCATTCACTATATCTGCTCTCCCCAGGAGCCTGCAGTCACTATATCTGCTCTCCCCAGGAGCCTGCATTCACTATATCTGCTCTCCCCAGGAGCCTGCAGTCACTATATCTGCTCTCCGCAGGAGCCTGTATTCACTATATCTGGTCTCCCCAGGAGCCTGCATTCACTATATCTGGTCTCCCCAGAAGCCTGCAGTCACTATATCTGGTCCCCAGAAGCCTGCAGTCACTATATCTGCTCTCCCCAGGAGCCTGCATTCACTATATCTGCTCTCCCCAGGAGCCTGCAGTCACTATATCTGCTCTCCCCAGGACCCCTGCATTCACTATATCTGGTCTCCCCAGGAGCCTGCATTCACTATATCTGGTCCCCCCCCCCCAGGAGCCTGCAGTCACTATATCTGCTCTCCCCAGGAGCCTGCAGTCACTATATCTGGTCTCCCCAGGAGCCTGCATTCACTATATTTGCTCTCCCCAGGACCCTGCATTCACTATATCTGGTCTTCCCAGAAGCCTGCAGTCACTATATATGATCTCCCCAGGTGCTTGCATCCACTATATCTGGTCTCCCCAGGAGCCTGCAGTCACTATATCTGCTCTCCCCAGGAGCCTGCATTCACTATATCTGCTCTCCCCAGGAGCCTGCAGTCACTATATCTGCTCTCCCCAGGAGCCTGCAGTCACTATATCTGCTCTCCCCAGGAGCCTGCAGTCACTATATCTGCTCTCCCCAGGACCCCTGCATTCACTATATCTGGTCTCCCCAGGAGCCTGCATTCACTATATCTGCCCCCCCCCCCCCCCCCCAGGAGCCTGCAGTCACTATATCTGGTCTCCCCAGGAGCCTGCAGTCACTATATCTGATCTCCCCAGGAGCCTACTGTCACTATATCTTATCTCCCCACACTTAACCCTTTGATCACCCCTGATGTTAACCCCTTCCCAGCCGGTGTCATTAGTACAGTGACAGTGCTTTTTTTTTTTTTTTAGCACTGATCACTGTATTAGTGTCACTGGTCCCCAAAAAAGTGTCAAAAGTGTCAGATTTGTCACAATCCTGCTAAAAATTGCTGATTGCTGCTATTACTAGTAAAAAAAATATGTAAAAAAAAAAGTCCATAAATCTAATAGTTTGTAGATGCGATAACTTTTGCGTAAACCAATCAATATACGCTTATTGGTATTTTTTTTTAAAACCAAAACTAGTAGCAGAATACATGTTGGCCTAAACTGATGAAGAAATTAGATTTTTTACATTTTTGTTTATTGGATGTTTTATAGCAGAAAGTAAAAAATCTAGTTTTTTTTTTTCAAAATTGACGCTTTTTTTGTTTATAGCTCAAAAAAACCCCCCAAAAAAACAAAAAAATGCAGAGGTGATCAAATACCAACAAAACGAAAGTTCTATTTGTGGGGGAAAAAAAGGACGTCAATTGTATTTGTGTACAGCGTCGCACGACCGTGCAATTGTCAGTTAAAGCGACGCAGTATCGTAAAAAATGGCCTGGCCACGAAGAGGGGTAAAACCTTATATATATATAAACACATTGCTCCCTCTGAATGGCTGAGCGCCGCTGCTGTATCAGACAGGAAGTTTCTGCTCGAAACCCGGAACACAATGCTGTATACAGAGACTCAGCTACATACAATTCATACCACGCATCCAGTGCCTCATAGGTTATGAGGGACATGGTTCCTTTGGGCCAGCTTGTAAAGATGGAGTTCTTCTTTAAACCCCCCCCCCCAATCACTTCTTTTCTGGGAAAAAGGTAATAGCACTTTGCTATTGTACCAGGAAACCTTTCCAAACTGAGGCTCACAAATTCAATCGTGGTTGGACATTCCCTCTCTACGGCTACAGACTTGGGACAACATGATATTTCAGTTTTTCTTTTTTAATAAATCTGCAAAAATGTCAACAATTCTGTGTTTTTCTGTCAATATGGGGGGCTGTGTGTATAATATGGGGTGCTGTGTGTACAATATGGGGGGTGCTGTGTGTACAATATGGGGTGCTGTGTGTACAATATGGGGTGCTGTGTGTACAATATGGGGTGCTGTGTGTACAATATGGGGTGCTGTGTGTACAATATGGGGCGCTGTGTGTACAATATGGGGTGCTGTGTGTACAATATGGGGGGTGCTGTGTGTACAATATGAGGGGCTGTGTGTATAATATGGGGTGCTGTGTGTACAATATGGGGTGCTGTGTGTCCAATATGGGGTGCTGTGTGTACAATATGGGGTGCTGTGTGTACAATATGGGGCGCTGTGTGTACAATATGGGGCGCTGTGTGTACAATATGGGGTGCTGTGTGTACAATATGGGGTGCTGTGTGTACAATATGGGGGGTGCTGTGTGTACAATATGAGGGGCTGTGTGTATAATATGGGGTGCTGTGTGTACAATATGGGGTGCTGTGTGTACAATATGGGGTGCTGTGTGTACAATATGGGGTGCTGTGTGTACAATATGGGGTGCTGTGTGTATAATATGGGGGGCTGTGTGTACAATATGGGGTGCTGTGTGTACAATATGGGGTGCTGTGTGTACAATATGGGGGGCTGTGTGTACAATATGGGGTGCTGTGTGTCCAATATGGGGTTCTGTGTGTACAATATGAGGTGCTGTGTGTACAATATGGGGGGCTGTGTGTACAATATGGGGTGCTGTGTGTACAATATGGGGTGATGTGTGTACAATATGGGGTGCTGTGTGTACAATATGGGGTGCTGTGTGTACAATATGGGGGCTGTGTGTACAATATGAGGTGCTGTGTGTACAATATGAGGGGCTGTGTGTACAATATGGGGAGCTGTGTGTACAATATGGGGTGCTGTGTGTACAATATGGGGAGCTGTGTGTACAATATGGGGAGCTGTGTGTACAATATGGAGTGCTGTGTATACAATATGGGGGGGGGGGGGGCTGTGTGTACAATATGGGGGGCTGTGTGTACAATATGGGGAGCTGTGTGTACAATATGGGGGGGGGCGTGTGTACAATATGGGGAGCTGTGTGTACAATATGGGGTGTTGTGTGTATAATATGAGGGGCTGTGTGTACAATATGGGGTGCTGTGTGTACAATATGGGGGGCTGTGTGTACAATATGGGGGCTGTGTGTACAATATGGGGGCTGTGTGTACAATATGGGGAGCTGTGTGTACAATATGGGGTTCTGTGTGTACAATATGGGGGGCTGTGTGTACAATATGGGGGGCTGTGTGTACAATATGGGGTTCTGTGTGTACAATATGGGGGGCTGTGTGTACAATATGGGGAGCTGTGTGTACAATATGGGGTTCTGTGTGTACAATATGGGGTGCTGTGTGTACAATATGGGGTTCTGTGTGTACAATATGGGGGGCTGTGTGTACAATATGGGGGGCTGTGTGTACATTAATGAGGAAAAAAATGAACTTAAATAATTTTAGCAAATGGCTGCAATATAACAAAGAGTGAAAAATGTAAGGGGGTCTGAATATATATATATATATATATATATATATATATACACACATTATCTCACAAAAGTTAGTACACCCCTTAGTCACATTTGTGTAAATATTTTATTCTATCTTTTCATGTGACAACACTGAAGAAATGACACTTTGCTACAATGTAAAGTAGTGAGTGTACAGCTTGTATAACAGTGTAAATTTTCTGTCCCCTCAAAATAACTCAACACACAGCCATTAATGTCTAAACCGCTGGCAACAAAAGTCAGTACACCCCTAAGTGAAAATCTCCAAATTGGGCCAAAGTGTCAATATTTTGTGTTGCCACCATTATTTTCCAGCACTGCCTTAACCCTC